>JAECXD010000435.1:0-118332 GCA_018151445.1 Zaprionus inermis
CCTGCGCGACCCGGGGAGGCGTCGTGAGGGAGTGATCGCCGGCAAGCGAGGCGCGAGGAGCGTGCACTTACCCCGTTGCGGATGGTGGAATACACCAACGAGCGACCTGGGGAAGGCAAGCCAAGAGCCCCGCGGCCACGCACACTCTTCACGGTAGGCCGCTAGCCCGGCACGCGTGACACGCGACACGTGCCCGTGAGCCTCGAAAGGACCGCGTGGTGGCGAGGTTAACTACCACGTGGTTAGCAAACGAGCACACGTGCGTGACGTGGACCATGCCCACCGCTTATACCCTGTAAACGACCCATCGAGGTATGACCTGCTAATAACTGCTCTTACTAACAAGTCATAGGAAGTCCTAGTATATATAAATTTTCTGTAAAGATTCTGGATGGACTGAGATATGTACCCCAGCCTGAGAAAACATCCTTACAGTATCTTATATTTTTTTTTATTTTATGGTGTGTTGCAAAATTCAAAATAAATTTTTAGTATATTTAAAGCCACTTAGAATCGAAGGAGACATTGAACAGCAACACAAAAAACAAACGACAAATCTAATTAGATATGTTGAGATGTATTGTGAGGCAGCATATAATTTATAACTGCAAAGTAATAAAAGCAATGGGCAACATACAATAAGAATCGAGTGGAACCTGCATAGGCAAAAAATTAGAGACAGAAAGAAATAAAAAGCAAGAACGCATTGTTCACATTTGGCACGTGTTTTTCCGAAGAATTGTAGCGGGTATATCACAGTCGAGTCAGCTCGACTGTAGCCTTTCCGACTTGTTAATGTTATACAGTAACCCGCCCTTAGTTTTTCCATTTAAATATCTCTTCTATAGCTGTTATAGGAACAATCAGTCAGTCCGTCTGTCTGTTGCAACTCAAATTAGTCCCCCAGTTATTGAGCTATCTTCATGAAACTTTGCTCACAAGCTTTTTATTTCTGCCCTCTTTAAATAAGTCGGAACGGGCCAGATCGGACTGATATATCGTATAGCTGTCATGGAGCCTATCGGCCGATTTTCGTTATATTTCAAGATATAGCTATCAGGCTTACCACATCCAAATCTAAGTGTGTCCCTAATAATAAAGTTCGAAATCGAACTTTTATAACTTATAACGATCAACGATCGGCCTAATGAATGTTCATGTTGCAATTTTATGGAAATCTGAGTACTATTACATATAGCTGTTAAACAAAAAATCATGTAGCTGTTATTCAAACGCATTTTTGAATGAGAACTTTCCAAATTTATTTATATTTTATGACCAACAGATCCTTTACAACACAAAGACATTTCCTCATAACATTTTGTGTTAAGTATATAAGAAATCCAGGTATATACAAAAGCATTAAAAATGTAGAATTATTTTTTTTCGAAGCAGGTGTTTGATTCATAGCCTTAATCAGGTAAAAATCTTGACTTCCTGTACTGTTATAATTGTTCAATAAATACCACAGAAACCAGCAGCAATCCAAATATATTTTATATTTTGTATAACTGCAAGGGTATGAAACCTTCGGTAAGCCGAAGGTAGCCTTGCTTTCTTGTTTTTATTCTAGATTTATGGAAATATTTTATTATCTGGACTTCGTCAATGTTGTCTCTTATAAATTATAATTGTCTATTGTAATAGTTAATGGGTCTTTTGGTTATGGAAATGAAGCTTTGATTATCCTCTTGTGCGCTATGCACAGTGGCTGCTGTAGGAAGGGAAACTGGATTATCTTCTACTAGGAAATTTTCTTGAATTTGAACTCTGGATAGAGCATCAGCAACATGATTTTCTTTACCAGGTAGGTATTGGATGTAATAGTCATATCCGTTTAATTTTATCTTCCATCTTTGTACCTTCATATTAGGATCTTTTATGCTGCTTAACCATACAAGTGGCCTATGATCGCTTAATATATAAAACTTTCTACCGAATAGGTAGAACCTAAAGTATTTTGTTGCCCAAAGTATGGCTAACAGTTATTTTTCTATTGCCGAATAGTTAACCTCGTGCTCGTTTAAAGTTCTGCTTGCATAGCAGATGGGTTTCTGCTCTTGAGATAATACAGCACCTATAGCTATATAACTTGCATCTGTTGTTAGTGAAAATTTCTTTTCGAAATTAGGGTATATTAGAATCGGATCGTACGTGATGATGATTTCTCAAAGGCGGATATGTAGTCGTTATCCTTTGTATTAATTATTGCTCCTTTTTTTTTAATTTGAGTGTCATGGGTTTTGCTTTTTTTGCAAAATTAGGGAAATTAACAATTGCATTTATTTTATTTGGGTTTGGTTTTATACCATCTGTCGTGATATTGTGACCGAGAAATTCTGTTTCTTTCTTCAGAAATTCACATTTATCAAGTTGTAATTTAGATTAGCTGATCGAAGCTTTTCTAATACCCTTTTTATACCCTTGCAGAGGGTATATTAATTTTAGCCAGAAGTTTGCAACGCACCTTAGGAGACTTCTCCGACCCTATAAAGTATATATATTCTGAATCAGCATCACCAGTGGAGTCGAAAAATGGATGTCCGTCTGTCCGTCCGTCCGTGCGTCCGTCCGTCCGTCTGTTGCAACGCAAACTAGTCTCTCAGTTTTTGAGCTATCTTCATGAAACTTGGCACACAAGCTTCTTATTGCTGTAGGCTATAAATAAGTCGGAACGAGTCAGATCGGACCGATATATCGTATATTGTTTTTCAAGATATTGCAATAATTTGGCAAATCCTATTCTTATTACGTTCTTAATGTGCTGTCAAAATTGTATCAAAATCGGACCACTATAACATATAGCTGCCATAGGAACAATCGGCTGAAATCAGGGTTTTTGTATGCAAACCTGTTTTGTTTTTGGAAATACCGCACATTATCAATACTTTTTAATGTTATACAGTAACCCGCCCTTAGTTTTTCCATTTAAATATCTCAGACGTTTATATTCTATAGCTGTTATAGGAACAATCAGTCAGTCCGTCTGTCTGTTTCAACTCAAATTAGTCCCCCAGTTATTGAGCTATCTTCATGAAACTTTGCTCACAAGCTTCTTATTTCTGCCCTCTTTAAATAAGTCAAATCATGTAGCTGTTATTCAAACGCATGAATGAGAACTTTCCAAATTTATTTATATTTTATGACCAACAGATCCTTTACAACACACAGACATTTCCTCATAACATTTTGTGTTAAGTATATAAGAAATCCAGGTATATACAAAAGCATTAAAAATGTAGAATTATTTTTTTTCGAAGCAGGTGTTTGATTCATAGTCTTAATCAGGTAAAAATCTTGACTTCCTGTACTGTTATAATTGTTCAATAAATACCACAGAAACCAGCAGCAATCCAAATATATTTTATATTTTGTATAACAGCAAGGGTATGAAACCTTCGGCAAGCCGAAGGTAGCCTTGCTTTCTTGTTAGTAATATTATGTGTTCTTCCAATGAAGTGGAATAATAAATGATGTCATCCAAATAGACCAAACAATCCTTATAGATTAAGGCTTCTAGAAGGTTGTTCATACAACGTTGAAAGGTTGCTGGTGCATTTTTTAGACCAAAGGACATACGAGTATATTCGTAGTGTCTATGTTTTGTTGAAAATGCTGTTTTGGGTATAGACTGTGGGTCCATTTGAATTTGATGGAAACCCTTAGCTAGATCAATGGTTGTGAAGTATTGACAGCGGCCAAGCTTGTCTAATATTTCGTCCATTATTGGGATAGGGAATTTATCGTCAAATTTTGCTTCATAATGTTAATGGAAGAACCAGTGTCTACGAGGCATTTAAGAGTTATGTTATTTATTTTAATTTTTAAGAACGGGTTTCCTCGTCTTCTGTATCGCTTTCCGATTCCGAGACCGGTTGATGAAAATTTTCACCTGTGTCCATTTTGAGTAGTACCAGCTCATTACCGTTTGACAGGAGGATTTCATGCATTAACATTCAGTAGTTGATAGTCTGGGTTCTCCCTTGACTTAGCTTTTGTTTGAATTCATTCAAAGCTGGCGGGTTTGGTTCAGCAGGCTTTGAACTAGTATTTGGATTTGAATTGTTTCTGTTATGCATAGTATTGCTCACGAAATTTTGATATTTTCCCTTATCATTAGAGTTTTGAGGTGGGTTTGTGTTAGGGTTAGAATTACTTTGGGACTTTATTCCGTCATTGTAAGTTATTTCGTACACACCTTCTTGTTGTGCTATTTGTTTAAGTTTAGATACGATCGTTATGTCATGTCTAGCAAGAGTCATAAATAGCCTATCAGGTAATTTCCTCATAATTGCATTAACTGTGTTGTTTAGTGCGTTTGTGTACAATAAGGTATTGTTATGGTTGTTTTCTAACATATGCTTATTCGATATTATAAATGATTTTGTTTCTAAGTCCTCGATAAACTTACGGATACTTCCGGTGAAAGGTGTATTGTAGAGTCGGCGAAGCAGCTCCTCGCATGGTGTTTGGGTTTTGTATTCGTTATTAGAGCGTTCATCAAGTCCGGTCAGGTTGTTGCTTCAGATATCTGTGAAACTCGTTGGGCATCTCCTGCAATCTGCATCTCGATTGCACACATGAACACATGTTTTTGTCTGACGTCGGTCGATGGGTATAGTTGAAGTATGAACTCGATCCTTCTAATAAAGGCACTGAGCTCTGGGTATTGCCGCTGAATGAAGGCACTTGCCTGATTTGGTGCAGGGCTTGATTCAAATTTGGCACCGATAACAATTGGACTTGCTCGGTCGTCATGGTTGGCTTTTGTTTTTTGTTTTTACACTTTTATTGTCCGTGTGCAGTAAGTTAACTCTTTCTTGTGTTAACTACCGAGTTTACGTAGTTCTTTGGCGGATAATGAGGATGGATTGTATTACGATTCACGTTCACTTTTGCGCCGATTCGCGTGGTTCAATCTCAAAAGATACGCTTGGTCATTCAAAGATCTTTGTCATTAGATTGATATTGTAAACGAGACGCGCAACTTTTTCTCTTTTTCCTACCGACTGCGCTAATAACGGATTCAGGACTGAGGGTTAATAAAAAAAAAAAACACAGCAGGCGTTTATTTTATTAACACTTTTTATTTACTTCCAAAGAGGAAGAACTAGAGCCTTTGGATTGTCACTTAGTTGGGCAATGGACTTCGAAGTTGAAGTATACTCAGAACTGAACTGTCCTAAGGGGACAGTTTAAATAGCAAAAGAGCGAAGTGTCTTTAAGAGAGGAAGTCGCCCAAGAGCGAAGTCTCTTTGAGAGAGTGTACATTTTAATTATTGCGAAGAGGGAGTCCTATAAAAATAGGGAGAAATTTGGTAATCCAAGTAATTTGAGACAAGTGCGTGAGCAGTGACTCAATGAAGTTTTATTATTTCTGTTGGTTTGAATGTTTGGGATAGCTTTTGTCGCCAAGTGATCGAATTTGAATTGGTGGAGAATTGCTTATCGTTAGCATTTTAAACAGTCGGGGGACAATTATTTGTTATTGTTCTAGAGTCAGCGTCTTGCTTCGCGATCTGTGGGAATTGTACTTTGGAATTTTACTTTTGAAGTATGGGGTGAACATGACATGGCAGCGCATGCGTAAATGGCCAAAGTTATCAAAGGGCTCTCGTTCTTTGATTACATTTTGTACTTAAATTTTAATGTGTGTATGTGAGCTATGTGAGCTTTACAATAGTGTCTTTGTTATATTCTAATTTACAATTGGGGGTGTTTTAAGTGTAGGCGTTGAATGGATATATTACTATATATAGTTTCGAGTGATTCTACGATTGGTTAGAGAAGTCAAATTAAGTAACATAAGGATACTAGAATTTTAAGGAAGTCTTGAATTTCACAGTAAAGGCCGCGCAAGGCAAAAATTAAAAATATTCAATGCGCTTTTTGTGAAGTCAGTAGAAAGTACTAAATACTAGCAAAGCTTAATATCATCCGCGTACGGGATTTACGTATGTCTATTGTGAGGTTATTGATAAAAAACCTTAAAATAAGGGGACCTAAATGGCTCCCTTGACGAATGCAAAATGCGCCATAATCAAGGTTAGAAGAATTATTTTTAAAGATGGCTCTTTGGGTTCTGTCATTCAAATAGTTCGCAATCCAACTAAGAAGTTTTGGTGAGAAACCGAGAAGATTCAGTTTATGTGCAAGAAGGAATGATTCTCTGAATCAAATGGCTTTTGACATCAGGATAAATGACAAATTTGTAGATTTTCCTGAAAAATCTTTATAACAGAGGATGTGAGTTTCAGCAATAAATGAAAAGTTTTCTAATGACAACGAAACTAGTTTGAGCTGTGGCTTACTAAATGAACCCATACAGTGTCTAAGAACGCAAGCTGGAATAACGTCGGGGTCCTTGCGACAGAATTGGATTGACCAAATGAAGATCATTTGTTATAAAGCTTTCATTCAGATAGGGGATTGAAACTGTACTATATGAATACAAATTAATGTCTTTTAGAGTGTCTAAGTTAATCATTCGATTGCCTTTTTTCGTTAGCTATAAAATCAGGGGTAGACCACCTTTAATAACGTATGTAGTCATTTTTAATTGTTTTGACTCATGAGCAGTTCATTTGGAACTTGCTACTGATTTTCTTTTTTTCAGACGGGGTTTCAAGAGAGCAAGGAGAGACTGACGGAATACGCAGTGGAGAAAGATTTGCACCGGAGGCTTTTAAGGTCTCGAGCACCGAATTTCGGAGGACTGTGAAAAACAGCAGTGATAACTTTTGAACCAGTTGAATGATGAAATTGCGTTTATCAGATAATATTTACAGCTTTTGAATGAATACTTATTCAAAGTGCGGCAACATACAGTTGCTTTTTATAGGGTATCAAGTCAACATTTCTTAAGGACGAAATAAGAGGATCAGATGAGGCGGATAGCACATTGAATAGATATTCATTTTCCATTAATCAGGACTCTTTAAAAATATTTTGTAGATACTTTTATAAAATTTGTTCAGAGATTCCTGGGAGCTCCTCTTCTGAGAACTCTCCAATTGGCAAGGACTGATATTAAATAATATTTTTAGCATGTACCAATATTCATTGTAAAGACTTTGCATACGCTGCAGGATATGTACAACTAGAAACAAGTCGGAAAGGCCACAGTCGAGCGTACTCGACTGTGATATACCCGCTACAACTCTTCGGAAAAACACGTACCAAATGTGAACAATGCGTTCTTGCTTTTTATTTCTTTCCGTCTCTAATTTGTTTTGAATATGCAAGTTCCACTCGATTCTTATTGGATGTTGCCCTTTGCCTTTAGTACTTCGCAGTTATAACTTAGCAGAGAGCTTTAAATTATGCATGTATGAAAGAGACGCCTATACATACATCCATATATGGTGCCTCACAATACATTTCAACATATCTAATTAGATTTGTCGTTTGTTTTTTGCATTACTGCTCAATGTCTCTATCGATTCTAAGTGGCTTTAAATATACTAAAAACTTATTTTGAATTTTGCAACACAATGTAAAATAAAAAAAAATATAAGATACGAAAAAACAAATAAATATAAGTCGGTCGCCGCACCCAGGACTTGATCTCCGAACCTCTCACTTAACCGTCAGCTATCATCACCATGCGGCCACTGCATTTCTTACGCAATTATCGATAAAATTGCAATGTGAATATTTTCGGTGCACATAATTAAAACCAAAAGTTGCCTGCTGGTGGAGTTGAACTCGGAAACATTAGAAAAAACCAACATAAACATATGGTCACAGGGCAATACTATTACTTGAATATCTTCCTTATTTATCAGCCGATCTTATTGAAACTTTCGCAACACGCCTGCATGGTGGTTTTTATCACATGAATAAAAAAAGTGCTGTAGAGATATATTTGCAGCTACAATCGATTTTTTTCGATTTATGAGGGCGGATGGAGGCGTGGCAAAAATCCAAAATAAACTTTATCTGCGTGTAGAATTAACACATATTGTCTCCAAATTTGCAAGCTCTAGCTCTTATAATAGATGAGATCTAGGTTTTCATACGGACGGACAGACAGACAGACGGACATGGCTATATCGACTCGGCTGTTCATGCCGATTCAGAATATATTACTTAATGGGGTGGAAGATGTCTCCTTCTGCCTGTTACAAACATTTTCGGCTTGCACAAAGCTATAATACCCTTATACTCTACGAGTAGCGGGTATAAAAAGAGCAAAAAGCGCGTCCATTCTTAAAACGATGGCAACAGTTGTCGGCGCTCAGAAACTATTCAAGCGTAAGTGGTCCACAGAACGCTTGCACAGTCTACAGCATGGTATTGAGCCAAACGCGAAGACTATCTGGTGGTCGTAATGGTGTATGATGACATTATATAATTAAGTAGTTAAGATGCTCGTCTAAAACAACTCGTTGTTTGGCAGGCTTATAAATTTAAAATAATTATCTTAATATGTTAGTCAATGTCAATAGAGTTAAAAACGCCTCAGGACAAATAAAATGAGTTTGGAAAGAACTCTAATAGGCGGATCATGAATGTTCTGTTACTATTAATGTGTGTGTGAACCAAATAGAATTGTAAATTATTGTCCTTTTCAAAATAATTTGTTTTTATTTTCAGCCATATTTTGCATATTAGACGTCAATTAAAAGAAAAATACTTAAAGGCAAATCTGCAAATGTAAATCTTTATTTAATATCTTACAACTTTAAAATTATGGCCAAAAGTTTATGTCTAAAGATATCAACCATCATTGATTCTTTTTGGTTTTGGTAATGGATTCCAGTCTAAATTTGCAGCAGTTGGAGAAGACCCTCTATATGGGAAAATTTGTTTAGATATTTTGTATTTTGTAATATTATCATGCCCTGACAATAAGTTATTTTCAATTTTTAAACTATTGGATTGGATCCCATCAATTTCTTGATTACGACAAATCGGTTCAATAGTGTTTTCAGCACAAAAATAAGGAGCACCTTTTTGCGCACTTTCTTTCAGAAGTTGTTGACTACGATTTATTGAATCGATTATTTCCTTAACAGATTTTTTGGGTTTATTTTTTTGTTTTTCCGATTTTTCAATAATAGTTAAGGGATATTTAGAGAATTCGCATGATATCTTGGTATTTTCTTTGAGTATGTAACACTTTTCTGAAATATTGGTAAGTTTTTCCTTTATAGCGCTATCTACTTTATCCGAACAATTGGTAGCACATACATTTTCAGTTTCGTATTCGGATATATTTTTCACAACAGGTGAATTATTTGAACTTATTAAATTACTATTAGTGTCGTGATTCTGATCTTCATTTGAAATATTTGCATACGATTTTTCAAGAGTTTTAGCATTATTATTTAAATTATCCTTTAGTCTGAGATCATGGGAAGACTGCAAATTAGAGCACGTTGAATTTAATGAACAGTTAACCTCTTCCACATGTACATTTTCAACAGGATCGCACGGTGCCAAATGTTTCACAATTTCAAAGGAAGCTTGAGCCGCCACAAATTTGTTTTGCTCAGAATTATTTTCAAATTTGTTAAAATTTCGTAAAGTCGAATTTTTTTTTAATTTATCGGAGTTTGCGAGTTCACAATTTGAAGCTTCACAAACAAATTTTTCTATTTCATTTGCAAGTGATTTTATATCTATATTTTTGGGATCTGAAACAATATTTTGGGAATCATTCTGCTTATCAACAAGTGCACTAGAAGACATTGGATAAATCTATAAATAAAACATCGTGTTATATTATATTGTATTCCTATTTACTTTATACATTTACCATTTCTTTGCTTGGAGGATTCGGAGCTTTTGATTTTTTTCGATAAGATTTCCTGGGGCTATCCACAGTGATATAGCTCTCAATTCCATTTTTATTGGGTGCATCTATAGTTTCAAATGGGTTTGCATTTGTTAAACTAGAAGACCTAAAACGACAAATATTTATTACATGTACATTATTTTAACATTTAATATTTGTGAAGATATGTGCAAATATATGTCTGTGTAAGAATTTACTTATCTATTTATTTAAGTTAAAGTCGGCTATGTTGAGTCGACCGGACGGACAGAAATACAGACGGACCTGGCTATATGGACACGGCTGTTCATTCTGATTCAGAATATACTTTGTGGGGTCGGAGATGTCTCCTTCTGCCTGTTACAAACATTTTCGGTTGGCACAAATACCCTTCAACTCTACGAGTAGCAGGTATTAAAAGAACAGAATTTATTTAAGCAAGAAAAAACCTAAAAATACAAAAAAATGTACTTAATGTTACATTAAATAAATTAAATATTATGCTCAAGCTGGTATAAACGAGGAAAAGTAGAACCAACATTTGATGCATAGAATTTGGGAAAACGTAATTCTATATGTTTTAAGGGTAACATTAAAAAATAAATATAATTGCATCGTATAGCGCATACCCAGGCATGACATTTTTATACCCGCTACTCGTAGAGTAGAAGGGTATTATAGCTTTGTGCCAAACGAAAATATTTGTAACAGGCAGAAGGAGAAATCTCCGACCCCATAAAGTACATACATTCTGAATCAGCATGAACAGCTAAGTTGATATAGCCATGTCCGTCTGTCCGTCTGTCTGTCTGTCCGTCCGTATAAATACCTAGATCTCAGCTATTATAAGAGGTAGAGCCACCAAATTTGGAGACAATATGTTAATTCTGCCCGCAGATCAAGTTTATTTTGGATTTTTGCCACGCCTCCATCCGCCCCCTTAAATCGAAAAAAAGTTGATTGTAGCTGCAAATATAGCTCTACAGCAATTATTTTTTATACATGTGATAAAAACCACCATGCGGGCGTGTTCTTTCAATAAGATCGGCCGATAAATAAGGAAGACATTCAAAAAATAGTATTGCCCTGTGACCATATGTTTATGTTGGTTTTTTCTAATGTTTCCGAGTTCAACTCCACCAGCAGGCAACTTTTTTTTTAATTATGTGCACCGAAAATATTCATAGTGCAATTTTATCGGTCATTGCGTAAGAAATGCAGTGGTCGAGTGGCGATGGTAGTTGACTGTTAAGCGAGAGGTCCGTAGTTCACCTCCTGGGTGTGCCGCGGCGACTTATATTTATTTTTTATACCCTTGTAGAGGGTATATTAATTTTAGCCAGAAGTTTGCAACGCACCTTAGGAGACATCTCCGACCCTATAAAGTATATATATTCTGAATCAGCATCACCAGAGGAGTCGAAAAATGGATGTCCGTCTGTCCGTCCGTGCGTCTGTTGCAACGCAAACTAGTCTCTCAGTTTTTGAGCTATCTTCATGAAACTTGGCACACAAGCTTATTATTGCTGTAGGCTGTAAATAAGTCGGAACGAGCCATATCGGACCGATATATCGTATAGCTGTCATAGAAGCTATCGGCCGATTTTTGTTGTTTTTCAAGATATTGCAACAAGATTTGGCAAATCCTATTCTTATTACGTGCTGTCAAAATTGTATCAAAATCGGACCACTATAACATATAGCTGCCATAGGAACAATCGGCTGAAATCAGGGTTTTTGTATGCAAACCTGTTTTGTTTTTGGAAATACCGCACATTATCATTATGGCGATGGTAGTTGACTGTTAAGCGAGAGGTCCGTAGTTCACCTCCTGGGTGTGCCGCGGCGACTTATATTTATTTTTTATACCCTTGCAGAGGGTATATTAATTTTAGCCAGAAGTTTGCAACGCACCTTAGGAGACATCTCCGACCCTATAAAGTATATATATTCTGAATCAGCATCACCAGAGGAGTCGAAAAATGGATGTCCGTCTGTCCGTCCGTGCGTCTGTTGCAACGCAAATTAGTCCCCCAGTTATTAAGCTATCTTCATGAAACTTGGCACACAAGCTTATTATTGCTGTAGGCTGTAAATAAGTCGGAACGAGCCAGATCTGACCGATATATCGTATAGCTGTCATAGAAGCTATCGGCCGATTTTTGTTGTTTTTCAAGTAATTGCTATTCTTATTACGTTCTTAATGTGCTGTCAAAATTGTATCAAAATCGGACCACTATAACATATATCTGCCATAGGAACAATCGGCTGAAATCAGGGTTTTTGTATGCAAACCTGTTTTGTTTTTGGAAATACCGCACATTATCAATACTTTTTAATGTTATACAGTAACCCGCCCTTAGTTTTTCCATTTAAATATCTCAGACGTTTATATTCTATAGCTGTTATAGGAACAATCAGTCAGTCCGTCTGTCTGTTTCAACTCAAATTAGTCCCCCAGTTATTAAGCTATCTTCATGAAACTTGGCACACAAGCTTATTATTGCTGTAGGCTGTAAATAAGTCGGAACGAGACAGATCGGACCGATATATCGTATAGCTGTCATAGAAGCTATCGGCCGATTTTTGTTGTTTTTAAAGATATTGCTATCAGGCTTACCACATCCAAATCTAAGTGTGTCCCTAAAAATAAAGTTCGAAATCGAACTTTTATAACTTATAACGATCAACGATCGGTCTAATAAAGGTTCATGTTGCAATTTTATGGAAACCTGAGTACTATTACATGTAAGTGTTAAACAAAAAATCATATCGCTGTCAAACGTATTTTTTAATAAGAACTTTCCAAATTTAGTTTTTATGACCAACACATGCTTTACAACACAAAGACATTTCCTCATAACATTTTGTGTTAAGTATATAAGAAATCCAGGTATATACAAAAGCATTAAAAGGTAGAATTATTTTTTTTAAGCAGGTGTTTGATTCATAGCCTTAATCAGGTAAAAATCTCGACTTCCTGTACTGTTATAATTGTTCAATAAATACCACAGAAACCAGCAGCAATCCAAATATATTTTGTATAACTGCAAGGGTATGAAACCTTCGGCAAGCCGAAGGTAGCCTTGCTTTCTTGTTTTATTTTACAGTGTGTTGCAAAATTCAAAATAAGTTTTTAGTGTATTTAAAGCCACTTAGAATCGAAAGAGACATTGAGCAGCAATGCAAAAAACAAACGACAAATCTAATTAGATATGTTGAGATGTATTGTGAGGCAGCATATATGTATAGGCGTTTCTTTCACACATGCATAATTTAAAGCTCTCTGCTAAGTTATAACTGCAAAGTAATAAAAACAAAGGGCAAAAGCAATAAGAATTTCCCATGAGTTGTAGCGGGTATACCACAGTCGAGTACGCTCGACTGAAGCCTTTCCGACTTGTTTTAAACTTATTTGAAGACGACAATAGTTAAGTAGAAACTGACTGGTTGTGCAAGTTTTTCAAAAGAAATGAAAAAAGTGCTGAAGTTCACTTTATCAGATTAAAAGTAGTTGTGAATCTCTTTGTTGTGAGTAAAACTACAATTTGAAATTTTGCAGTTGGCATAATTTGTTCTCTGCCTCTTTTTTTCTTGGTCAAATCTAATCGTAGGCTTGGGAAAAAACTCACGCCTCTGCGTGAGGAGAGAGCCGTAGAAGCGGATATGGAGACCACGTCTTCGTTAAGGGAAGGGTGGTCTACAAAGACAACTTGAAATAGCTTTCCCAGAAATGATATCCATGCTCTGGTAAAACTCGCACTTTCTTAGCCATTTGGCGTAATTTTAATCAGGTTTAATCATTAAAATTTAAATTTAGTATGTCTTGGTGTTGGGTTATCCTCTTTACAAACAGAAGCTATGTTAAACAGGCAGAATAAATTCTAGAGTCCAGAATAAAATCAACCAGCTAACGGTAACCGTCAATTCAAATCTCAAAGCAACAAAAGATTCACAAGTTGATACCGGTCATTTGTATGAAACCTTGCTAGTTAGAAATATAATGTTGATGATGGAATTGTAGAATCTCATGCTAGCCATAACACATGCAAAACTAAGCCGAAAATATTATATCATGCAGACTAGAAGTTTTGTTGGCTTGAGGAGCCCACAAACACACCCGTAGGGGACCTTATGTCTGTTTCGTCCGTTAAAGTGCTACAATCCGATATCGCCCTACACTTCATAATAAGGTTTCCTAAATAAGATTTAGATGTAGAAAGATTACCCTTTTTCCCGTCGCGAAAGAAGGCTTCACACTACGGATAGTCGGAGACGTCAAAGCGGAATGTGATGGAGAAGTTCATACAGGTCGACAAAGGCACCGAGGTATAGGTGATTAACACGCACCTTGTTACATTCAATGAACGTGCCTGCATTAACGGAACCCTATTTATCAACCCGAACAGCGTCACAAATAATGTCCCGGAAGTCGCAAAATTCCCCTTGCATCCGACCCTTCTGTTGGCGCGTCCAGAGGGCAAGAAGAATTGCGAAGCAAACTTAACGAGATAGTTACTGGGTCTCCAAATTGCTGACTAAGAAACGATACCGTGAGAATGCAAAATAAGCCTTTGACCGGATGTCGTTGCATAGACGACAAACACAGGATATTTGCGTGGTCGCTATGAGTGTGAAACAAAGTTTCGCTTTCAGATCAATTTGTAATTCAGTTTTTGATTTCCCACTCGTTACCGATCAGGCCCGAGAAATAAAAGAGCCTACCCAATAATTCCTTGCCTTTCATTGTCACGGCTCCGCCTGACTACCAGCAAGTAAACCCGCGCGGCTCACGCGGGTAATAATTAATTTATGTGTAAAAACCCTCTGTTCGGTTCTAAGTGCAAAGTAATAAAAGCAAAGTGATAACATTCCAAAAGATTCCAGTGTAACCTGCATTGGCAGAACAAATTATAGACGGAGAAATTAACGGATGGCACGTTCTTTTTTGTAAAGGGTATATTACAGTCACTTGTTTTAAATAGTTTTAAAAAATAAAAGACTACTAAATACAATGTTTATACCCTTCGACTATTGAAAAAAGTCAAAAATAGGTATACTAACTTTGGGCAAATGTATGTAACAGTCATAAGGAGGCGTGGCAGATCCCACAAAATATATGTATACTTGCTCAGGATCACTAGCCAAGTTGATTGAGCCATTTCCGTCTGTCTGTCCGTCTGGCATCTGTGTGAACGCACAGATCTTAACTATTATAAAAGATTTGGAATAAAAACTAGCAATATTAAAGGTGACATTGACAGTGTAGGACAGTGTTACATTTCTCTGTCCATTGCCGAATAACCCATAACTATATTCACCTTCCTAGTTGTAGGTCGAACTATGCATTGCACGAGCCGTTCCGGGTATTATGTTCGGACTATAATAAATTATACTTCACAGTTTCTAATAGTCAATTTTTATCACTTTATCTACTTTCTTCCTCGATATATTATTTCCTATCAGCATTCTCGCGCCCCCTTCACGCGTAACAGAACTGGACTGCGTCGCAGGATAACGTTTATTTTAAAACAAACAAGTCGGAAAGGCTACAGTCGAGCTGACTCGACTGTGATATACCCGCTACAAATGTGAACAATGCGTTCTTGCTTTTTATTTCTTTCCGTCTCTAATTTGTTTTGCATATGCAAGTTCCACTCGATTCTTATTGGATGTTGCCCTTTGCTTTTATTACTTTGCAGTTAGAACTCAGCAGAGGGCTTTAAATTATGCATGTGTGAAAGAGACGCATATACATACATACATATATGCTGCCTCACAATACATCTCAACATATCTAATTAGATTTGTCGTTTGTTTTTTGTATTGCTGTTCAATGTCTCTTTCGATTCTAATAGTAAAAACGTATTTTGAATTTTGCACCACACTATAAAATAAAAAAAAATATAAGATACAAAAAAAATAAATATAAGTCGCCGCGGCACACCCAGGAGTTGAACTCCGGACCTCTCGCTTAACAGTCAACTACCATCACCACTCGACCACTGCATTTCTTACGCAATGACCGATAAAATTGCACTATGAATATTTTCGGTGCACATAATTACAGAAAAAAGTTGCCACATAATTAAAAAAAACTCGGGTACTCGGGTACTAACATTAGGAAAAACCGACATAAGCACATGGCAACAGGGTAATACTATTTCTTGTATATTTTCTTTATTTATCAGCCGATCTTATTGAAACTTTTCCAACACGCCCGTATGGTGGTTTTTATCACATGTATAAAAAATGATTGCGAGCAGAATTAACACATATTGTCTCCAAATTTGGTAGCTCTAGCTCTTATAATAGCTGAGATCTAGGTTTTCACACGGACGGACAGACAGACAGACGGTCAGACGGTCAGACGGACAGACGGACATGGCTATATCGACTCGGCTGTTCATGCTGATTCAGAATATATATACTTTATGTCGGAGATTTCTCCTTCTGTCTGTTACAAACATTTTCGGTTGGCACAAAGTTATAATACCCTTATACTCTTCGAGTAGCGGATATAAAAAATATCAAAATACTGTCGGATAGCCAGTCAGCGAAAAGGCACTCAGTATTTACTGATCCAATTAATCCAAACTAGTACTAGGCGTTAAAAAAAATTCGATATGTTAAGTAAGAATAAAGCCCTCACACTTAGGTGGATACCGGCACAATAAATTACCGGGAAATGAGGAGGCAGATATTCTAGCAAAAAGAGAGTAGAGGATTCAATTATAGGGCAGGAGCCAATCATTAGTAAAGGTTAAAACACTTTCGAAAAATGTCTAAGAACTAAGGAGACAAAAATAAGGAAAACGGACTGGACTAAAACCAGGTCTGTAAAAATCGAAGTCCTTCTTAGGCAGTAACACCTCAAAGCGATATAAGCCCTTAATAAAACTTAAAACAAGAAAGCAAGAAAGCATACCCTTGCAGTTATACAAAATATAAAATATATTTGGATTGCTGCTGGTTTCTGTGGTATTTATTGAACAATTATAACAGTACAGGAAGTCAAGATTTTTACCTGATTAAGGCTATGAATCAAACACCTGCTTCGAAAAAAAATAATTCTACATTTTTAATGCTTTTGTATATACCTGGATTTCTTATATACTTAACACAAAATGTTATGAGGAAATGTCTTTGTGTTGTAAAGGATCTGTTGGTCATAAAATAATGCGGTATTTCCAAAAACAAAACAGGTTTGCATACAAAAACCCTGATTTCAGCCGATTGTTCCTATGGCAGCTATATGTTTTAGTGGTCCGATTTTGATACAATTTTGACAGCACATTAAGAACGTAATAAGAATAGGATTCGCCAAATCTTGTTGCAATATCTTGAAAAACAACAAAAATCGGCCGATAGCTTCTATGACAGCTATACGATATATCGGTCCGATCTGGCTCGTTCCGACTTATTTACAGCCTACAGCAATAAGAAGCTTGCATGCCAAGTTTCATGAAGATAGCTCAAAAACTGAGAGACTAGTTTGCGTTGCAACAGACGGACGGACGGACAGAGGGACACCCATTTTTCGACTCCTCTGGTGATGCTGATTCAGAATATATATACTTTATAGGGTCGGAGATGTCCCTTAGGTGCGCTGCAAACTTCTGGTCTGATTAAAGAGATATACGTTCAGCAGGAGTACAATACCTTATAGGTTGCAGTACGAACCCCACTTTAGATAATCATAAAAAAATGTCACCTAAGAGTTTTAGCTTTTTTCATTTCAAATTTGATTTT
Organism: Zaprionus inermis; assembly: GCA_018151445.1. Taxonomy (NCBI): domain Eukaryota; kingdom Metazoa; phylum Arthropoda; class Insecta; order Diptera; family Drosophilidae; genus Zaprionus; species Zaprionus inermis. The sequence continues at coordinate 17,534 of JAECXD010000435.1, forward strand.
GTCATACGAGACAATCTAAATGGTCTCATAATGCAAATTTGACGACTTCAGAAAGTATGCCAGCGGCAGTGATATTTGCAGGCTTTGAAGCTTACAACTTGTATCTTTCCTTATATCTAATTGGATGTATTCATTTTCTCGCATGTTTGTGTGATCCACCACATATGAACATATGTATAGACGTCTCTTTTTTTGCACATACAACATTACAAGCAAAACGAATAGCTTATTGTACAATATACAGCTAAAAAAAATAAGATTTTACCTGTAGGGCCGATATTGTTGAGTCCGCGTACGGTATTCATCGAATTGATGCCTAACATTTTCTTCACGCACATTTCTGTTTGATGCAATCTGAAAACAAATATTTTTGTCATGTCAAGTCCCAACTTTTGAAATACAAACAAGTCGGTAAGGCTAAAGACGAGCGCGCCCGCGACTTATATAATAATAATAAAAAAAAGAGTAAAAGAGTATATAACTCTTCGCCCAATTTTGAAAAATAGTAACAAACATGTAACCACACTTATAATTTCAAACAGGTAATTCAGCACTTGTTGTCACTCTCAAGACGTCGACGTCAGCTTTAATAGCTGCGCATAGGCAGCTGCTCGTACTCATTGATTTACTGATTACTGAAAACGTTAACTTGAATAACTTATGTGTTATTGGTCCGATCGTATTGTAATTTTTAGAATAGATAGATTCACTGATTGTTGGATACTAATCCATTTGTATACTAAAGAAAGAAGTTAAGACCTAAATACTTTGCTTAATAATTATAAATTACTGATTTGCGGAGGCGGTGGGTATGGCATCTGGATTTTAATATACATTTATTTGCACAATTTTTGATGGTCGAAGAGTATAAATATTAGAGGAATCTGCCCCTCAAATTTATCTTCGATAGGGCTAATAAGACGTTATTCAAGATTTCAGTACAAATAATAGTGCGTTTACACACAAACGAGAGACAGACAGATATATACTTTTATTAGGTTTGGCACCCGTCTTTCTGCCTGTAAGGTACATTTGCACGAAGTTGGTATTTCCTTTTTTTAAAACGCTCACAATGTGCAATGTCCGTGCTGATAGAGCTGCTCAGACTTTTCGTATAACTTGGAAAACATCTGTGACAAATTTCAGTGGGAGACTGATTCGCATAAAGCTGATAATTAAGACTAATACTAATATTTCGGCGCCGCTAATTAGACGATTTGTGATTTCTGGTAAACTTTTAAATCACTTGTACACATAATACTATAAAAACAGAAAAGTATTAAAGTTATTATTTAATTAAATTCCGAGCGGCGCTGCCTGCTCCCTCTTATCCCGTTTTAGCGTATACACGTACTTGCAGATGCACGAGTATGGGAAATCAAAAGGCGACAGAAAATTTGAGGTTATTACACGGTGATTTTAACGGTATTTCAATTTAAGCAAAGGTAATCGCGTATCTTGTTGTGTTTTGTTTGTTGTTTTTAATTAGATGAAAAATACGTACTCTTTTTGAAGCATTTTTATTATTATAAGTTGAGCTTTGTAAAGATGATTTTTCTAAATTCAACATCCTACGAGAGCTTGGAGGGCTTTCTGATGTCTTGTGTATACCCAAAGTTGACGACTTCTTTTTTAATGAAAATGATTTATGGTACCTGAAAAATTTTGATTTATATAAGTAATAACAAGGCAGTAAAGCTACCTTCGGCTTGCCAAAGGTTTTATGCTTGTGCAGTTTATAGGTTAGGTATTTAAAAAATAAGACTAGTCGGTAAGGCTACAGTCGAGCGCGCTCCACAGTTTGGCACCCTTCGCCCAATATTGACAGTCCGGAGAGTAGATACTCGAGCACGCTCATGTATAGACTTTCCGACTAGTTTTATTTGCTTCCCTGGTATATATTATATTACTTATTTTACATTATAACTTCATAGATGTACATGGAGACTCGTATTACGACCCCAAACCTACTTCTATATTAATCTCATTATTTTCTTATACTTTAATATTATTCTTTTCTTTCTTGTTATCTTTTTTTAATTGCCAATCAAAGTAAGCGTACCCTGCACACTCAGCATAGTGTCAGAAATCGTAGCTGACACACCCACCCAATCAGAAATAGAGGCAACATGAACGACGGAGGAACACGAACGAGTAGAGAACGCCACGACTGCGCATATTTTGGGACTAAAGATCTCTGAAAAAGAGCTCGCCATGTTTGAAGAACTGACAGGGGTGTCCACGATCACAGAACATAAAAACAAGATGTCCGGTCAATTAATCATAGGTTTGACCCCAAGAAGACAGGGGAGACCCGAATGTGCGTAGACGTCCAACAGAACAAGTGCAAAATTTTTCCAATTCTTTACTTGGGCCACATTTTTAGTAGTGGGGGAAAAACTACATCCATCGACTAGCACTAAAAAGTTACGTCATTGCTTGTGCTAAGCTTCATGGTACCTGTGGTTCCTCCCAAATTTCACCAACGTTGTACTCCGAAGAGGCCGCCGTTGCGAGTGGAAGCAAGAGCAGCAATGGGATTTCTACAGATTAAAGGCGTTGTTTATGGAATTTCCAGTTCTAGTGTGCTCCGATTTCAGCCGAAAGTTCACACTTCTGACAGACGCAAGCGACTATGGACTCACTTACTCACTTAGGACACCGAGGAAGGAGGACACGTCATAGCCTATGTAAGCCTATGACTGATCCCCACCGAAAAAAGAAATAATTTGGACCATTCGGAATCTACGGTGCTACCTGGTGCGGTATCGGCTTTCCGTAGTCACCGACAGGCCGACAACGAGTCCTGCAAGAGTGCCACGTAGCACCCAATGCGGGTCAACGACAAGGGTGGCCCAGAGATATTACTAGCCCGGCATGTTCAAAGCCATCGCGAGGTACGTCAAGAAATGCGCACCCTGGCAGAAGGGTAAAGTTAGGTAAGTCAATAGGCCCAGGGTTCTTACATTGTTTATAGCAGTGCACCACTGAGATGGCATATCAACACCAGTGACCGATAACAAGACGTCATTCATCCGTAATCATTGCCAAAAATACAAGATTACCGAAATTACTTAAAAAGTTTATCCTTCTCCAACTCTGGTATATACGAACTTTATAAGGTTTGAAATATTTCATATGGTGCGTAGAAAATATCTGGACAAAACTAATCTGCCCTCAGCATTATGTATGTATTTCGCTTTTGCGAAGAATTTTTACCTAACTTACCACAATTCTTTTATATTTTCTATAGAAAAACTTCGTCTTACAAAGTTATTTTTCGTCGTTAGATTCCAAAACCGCAAACGATTATGATTATCTTCTTCGTAAAATGGATTTAAATGGTCCGGATAGTTAAATATTGAGATTTGACTAGCGGATCTCATGTGACTAGTGCCGAGTTTATTTTCTGTATGCATCATCTTGAAAAGTCTGTGAATATATAAATGAAAAAAATATAAGGAAATAACATATTTTAGTAGGTTTAGAGAGTAGAAAGAGCCCAATGCTTCTGGGAAAATTAAAAGCCATTCGGTTCGGTTCCATATGACATACATTTTTGTGCCTAAAATTGATTTCTTTCGCATGCCTGCAGTGTTGGTCAACCATCTTTTGACTGTGTAAAGATTTTCAATGTACATTGTGTATTTATAACGTAGAACGAAAAAAAAAACTTGTCGGAGAGTTTACAATCGAGAGCGCAAATCCGTGCTCAAAAAGTAAATACGTCGCGACGTCAACTACTCATTGCAGAGCACAGGCTGCTGCTCGCAACAAACATTTGTAGTGAAAACGTTAATTTGTAATTTGTAGTTTTGACGTCGGATTCAGATTAAGGAGGTACAAAATCATACAGATGACTAGTTCATGGCCCCCATTTTTTTTTGGAGCTTTTAAAATTTTAAAATTTGTTTCAGTTTAAGTCGAAAGTTTGACATGCAATAAATTTTTCATCGACACAAAATACATATAACTCCATATGCCGTATTCCCAGATCAGGATTTTGTGGGGCTGTATTATTAATAGGCGAAGGGTATAACAAGGTAAAGGTATACACAGTTAAGCTGGCCCGTAGTAGGATACCCTTCGCCCGGTTGTAAAAAGTCATTACAAACACGAAACCACTCTTATAATTCCATACAACAAAAGTTCTTCGGCCATTTATTGCTTTCCCGCTCTCACTAACGCAGATACGTGTACAAAAACAAAAGTGACGCGTCGCGACAACAACTATTCTCAGTAGCGTGCTAGCAGCATCGTTCATTAGGACTGAATACGTTGATTTAAATAATTTCTGAGTTTTTAGTTCATTCGGATTGCAATTTGGAAGATAGGTCCATATAGTTTTCACTACACTATACAGGACCTTCATGCAACATTTGACAACTCTGGTACTTATTCCCTAGCAGAGGGTATATTAATTTTGGCCAAATGTTTGCAAATAACCTTAGCAGACGACTCCAACCCCATTAAATATATATCGACAGGGAAATCGTTATAGCCATGTCCGACTGTCTGTTTCAATACAAACTAGTCAGTTTTAGATTTATCTTGATGAAACTTTGCACACATGTTTCTTATTGACGCAGGAACAAGCCGGATCGGACCGATATATCAAATTTCTACCTTTGAAACCTATCAGTAGATTTTTATACCCGCTACTCGAAGAGTATAAGGGTATTATAGCTTTGTGCCAACCGAAAATGTTTGTAACAGGCAGAAGGAGAAATCTCCGACCCCATAAAGTTTATATATTCTGAATCAGCATGAACAGCCGTGTCGATATAGCCACGTCCGTCTGTCTGTCTGTCCGTCCATGTGAAAACCTAGATCTCAGCTATTATAAGAGCTAGAGCTACCAAATGGGGACAATATGTGTTAATTCTGCACGCAGATCAAGATTATTTTGAATTTTCGACACGCCTCCGCCCCCACAAATCGAAAAAAAATCGATTGTACTTGCAAATATAGCTCTACAACAATCATTTTTTATACATGTGATAAAACCACCATGCGGGCTACTCTTCAAGTAGCGGGTATAAAAACTAGAAGCGCCGACAAATAATTTTTACACCTAAATTTATGGTAAATCAAGCACTATACATATATTCGTCAAACGCTTCTAGCTTTTTTAATAATCGCGCATTATGGCACAAATATTTATATGTCAAACGCTTCTAGCTTTTTTAATAATCGCGCATTATGGCACAAATATTCATATGTACTTATATTCACAGACAAAAAAAGCGAATCAGCCCAACGATTAATGTAATACAATTTCAGAACATTACATGTCTAATAGTGTAAAGGTACTACAAACTTTTAGTTTCTTCTACGTATTTGTGACTTTTCAACGATGATCTCAACACATTATAAAAGATGAGCACATTTATATAGTTGTATGTATGTATGTATGTACATATGTATATGTATATATGTATGATGCTTATGCATCGACTGAATGTATAACACTAAACAAACTTTTTCTTTTCTGAAAAGCTTTCTGATATAACAAAAAGTGAGCTCAAGTAGTATTATTATTTAAACAAGCAATATGACTAACCTACTAAGTATTTAAATATACGGTAAATGTCTAGAAAAAAGGCTCATAGTTAATCGCGTCGTAAAAATAAATAAACAAAAAACAAGTAAAAAACTTCATTGAACAACACTGTTTAGCATTCTACGAACATTTTTAACATGAATTGCACATGCATGCAAGTCAAATTTTGTAAACAAAGATAAATTACTAAATAAAATAGCCCGTTATTTGGCAGGTGAAAAAATTAAAAAAAAAAGAAAATATCGACCCCAGGTGAAAAAATTTTTGAAAAAAAATCGCGCGATTTTGTTTTTTTTGTTTATAACTTTTAAACCACTTAAGTTACGTCTTCTCCGCCACCGTATTTGGATTCAGGAGATTATTTTACATTTTATAGGCCAAGACGCGAATTTTTTACGACGCGATTAACTATGAGCTCTTTCTCTAGACAATTACCGTTTATATATATACATGTTTTCATTTCACTTAAACAGGGGATATTTAATTTCACGCATTTATAAATTCACGAATAATGCTGGCATAAACATACTAATTGATTAAGTACATACATATATGCGAATGTATGAACATGCGTATATGAATATTAATAGAAGCACAAACGAATTGTCCCAACAATTAACGTAAATTAAATCAACTTAATTTTTTTATATTACAAGTACTTATGTAATAAATCCATCTACTATGTGTTGCCGTAAAGCATAAAAACAGTGTATTCACAAATATTGTGCGTTTTTCCAAGGCATAAAAACCTTTTCAACGTAATATGCATTAGCATGTATATACCTAAGCATAAATTTATACATATATGTACATGTATACATATGTTGTGAACCAAGTGGAAGTATAACACTAAACGGACTTGTCTATTCTTAGGAGCTTTTTGACATAACAGAAAACTTCCAATACTTATAACCATATAAAATATTATGGTTAACGTCTAGTGTCAGGATTCATGGTAATCGCGACGTAAAAATCGGCGATTTAGCCTGTACTATATAATAAATTCCCCTGAATCCGAATCCGGCGGCGGATAATTCAAATGATTTGAAAGCTATTGCCAAAAAAACAAGGGAAACAAGAAAGCAAGGCTACCTTCGGCTTGCCGAAGGTTTCATACCCTTGCAGTTATACAAAATATAAAATATATTTGGATTGCTGCTGGTTTCTGTGGTATTTATTGAACAATTATAACAGTACAGGAAGTCGAGATTTTTACCTGATTAAGGCTATGAATCAAACACCTGCTTCGAAAAAAAATAATTCTACCTTTTTAATGCTTTTGTATATACCTGGATTTCTTATATACTTAACACAAAATGTTATGAGGAAATGTCTTTGTGTTGGAAAGGATCTGTTGGTCATAAAATCTAAATTTGGAAAGTTCTCATTCAAAAATGCGTTTGACAGCTATATGATTTTTTGTTTAACAGCTACATGTAATAGTACTCAGGTTTCCATAAAATTGCAACATGAACCTTCATTAGGCCGATCTAAGTTATAAAAGTTCGATTTCGAACTTTATTATTAGGGACACACTTAGATTTGGATGTGGTAAGCCTGATAACTATATCTTGAAATATAACGAAAATCGGCCAATAGGCTCCATGACAGCTATACGATATATCAGTCCGATCTGGCCCATTCCGACTTATTTAAAAAGGGCAGAAATAAGAAGCTTGTGAGCAAAGTTTCATGAAGATAGCTCAATAACTGGGGGACTAATTTGCGTTGCAACAGATGGACGGACGGACAGACGGACATCCATTTTTCGACTCCTCTGGTGATGCTGATTCAGAATATATATACTTTATAGGGTCAGAGTTGTCTCCTAAGGTGCGTTGAAAACTTCTGGCTAAAATTAATATACCCTCTGCAAGGGTATAAAAATGTTGGTAATTGTTAAGAAAATGGGCTAATAGTTAATCGCGTCGTAAAAGATTCGCGATTTGGCGATTTGGAATGTACAAAATTCTCACCTGCGGTCGATATAATCTTTTTTTAATTTTGGTAATTGTCTAGAGAAGGGGCTCAAAGTTAATCGCGACGTAAAAAATTCGCGATTTTACCAATAAAAAATAAAAAAACTCCTGAATCCACTTGACAATAACTATAATGTTTTATATGTTTTACGTCGCAATTAACTATGGGCCCTTTCTCTAGACATTTAGCAAAATTGTATGTGCTTGTTTGCACACAAATGGGGAAAAATTTTGCAATCCGCAGCCGGATTCGGAATCAGGGGAATTTATTACATTTTATATGCTAAATAAACTCGTTTCCCCCACCCCATGAATTCGTCGACAAACTCGCAAGCAATGTGCGTCTGCATTCCTTAATTTAAACAAGTCGGAAAGGCTACAGTCGAGCGGACTCGACTGTGATATACCCGCTACAACTCTTCGGAAAAACACGTGCCAAATGTGAACAATGCGTTCTTGCTTTTTATTTCTGTCCGTCTCTAATTTGTTTTGCCTTTGCAAGTTCCACTCGATTCTTATTGGTTGTTGCCCTTTGCTTTTATTACTTTGCAGTTATAACTCAGCAGAGGGCTTTAAATTATGCATGTGTGAAAGAGACGCCTATACATATATGGTGCCTCACGACACATCTCAGCATATCTAATTAGATTTGTCATTTGTTTTTTGCATTGCTGCTCAATGTCTCTTTCGATTCTAATAGTAAAAACGTATTTTGAATTTTTCACCACACTGTAAAATAAACAAAAATATAAGATAGGAAAAAAAAAACAAATGTAAGTCGGCCGCCGCACCCAGGAGTTGAACCCCGGACCTCTCGCTTAACAGTCAACTACCATCACTACTCGACCACTGCATTTCTTACGCGATGACCGAAAAAATGGCATTATGAATATTTTCGGTGCACATAATTAAAAAAAAAGTGGTCTGCTGCTGAAGTTGACCTCGGGATCTAACATTAAAAAAACCGACATTAACTTATTTTGTACTTTACATACATTGAAAACAAATGTCATAATTATTACTTTACTTTACTGGCATTAAAATAGAAAACTTCTGCAAGATCAAGTCCAATTGCACTTGATTTTTGACTTAAAGTAAAACTTAAGTTACATGGGCCATGAATTTACAAAGTACATGTGTAATAATAATAAAAAAACAACAACAACCATTAATCTCCAAAAACAAAATCTCTACTAGCAGCCACTACTTCCACTGCGCCATCACCGCACTGACACCAACGTCGACAAAGTTGCATTATGAGACCATTTAGATTATTATTCTTGAAAAGAATAAATATGCAATGAGGCGCGTCGGCGGCGGCGTTGTTTTGTTTATCATTTGCTTACTTTCTTCTCCCCATCAATTTCCATTTATTCAAATTAATTTGAATTAAACATAAATATTTTTCAAAAGTGAAAAAACACATCACACAGCCGCCGCCGGCCGACGTCGAACCTAGGAGTTGAACCCCGGGCCTCACGCTTAACAGTCAACTACCATCACCACTTGGCATTTCTTGGGCAATGGCCGATAAAGTTGCAATATGAATATTTTCGGTGCACATAATTAAAAAAAAAGTTGCCTGCTGCTGGAGTTGAACTCGGGACCAAAAATTAGGAAAAACCGACATAAGCACAGGGTCACAAGGCAATACTATTTCTTGAATATCTTCCTTATTTATCGGCCGATCTTAATGAAACTTTCGCAACACGCCCGTATGGTGGTTTTATCACAAGTATAAAAAATGATTGCTGTAGAGCTATATTTGAAGATACAATCGAATTTTTTTTCGATTTGTGGGGGCGGATGGAGGCGTGGCGAAAATCCAAAATAAACTTGATCTGCGTGTAGAATTAACACATATTGTCCCCAAATTTGGTAGCTGACAGACGGACGTGGCTATATCGACTCGGCTGTTTATGCTGATTCAGAATATATATACTTTATGGGGTCGGAGATGTCTCCTTTTGACTGTTACAAACATTTTCGGTTGGCTCAAAGCTATAATACCCTTATACTCTTCGAGTAGCGGGTATAAAAATAGGGCTGTACCCTTGTTTTTGTTTACTTTGCATTTCTGTGGTGCCTTTTTCAACTCTCGCTCGTTAGCTAAACGCGGTCGCTGGTTAGCTGACTAGTCTACTTTGAATATGCAAAGGCAGCATGCGCCATCAAGGCGCTTTGCATGCAACATCAATGAAGCAACATCAATGAATACAAAAACAAAACGTGTACATGGAAGGAGTGTGGGTGCATATGTATTCAACAAGCAATGCGAACACTTATCTCTTCCAAGTGAACGGACGCGTTTTTTTTCTGCTCCCCGCTTTTTATTTTATAATTGCAAACAATCGGCGTTTGGCTTTAAAATTATAATTTAAAAGTAACTTCAACATATCCGTTCACAATCGTGAGTGCATGCCTTCTGTTTTTACCCACTGGTTTGTAATTTACTATAACAGCTATAGAATATAAACGTCTGAGATATTTAAAAGGAAAAACTAAGGGCGGGTTACTGTATAACATTAAAAAGTATTGATAATGTGCGGTATTTCCAATAACAAAAAAGGTTTGCATACAAAAACCCTGATTTCAGCCGATTGTTCCTATGGCAGCTATATGTTATAGTGGTCCGATTTTGATATAATTTTGACAGCACATTAGGAAAGTAATAAGAATAAGATTTGCCAAATCTTGTTGCAATATCTTGAAAAACAACAAAAATCGGCCGATAGCTTCTATGACAGCTATACGATATATCGGTCCGATCTGGCTCGTTCCGACTTACAGCCTACAGCAATAAGAAGCTTGTGTGCCAAGTTTCATGAAGATAGCTCAAAAACTGAGAGACTAGTTTGCGTTGCAACAGACGGACGGACAGACGGACATCCATTTTTCGACTCCTCTGGTGATGCTGATTCAGAATATATATACTTTATAGGGTCGGAGATGTCTCCTAAGGTGCGTTGCAAACTTCTGGCTAAAAATAATATACCCTCTGCAAGGGTATAAAAATGTTGGTAATTGTTAAGAAAATGGGCTAATAGTTAATCGCGTCGTAAAAGATTCGCGATTTGGCGATTTGGAATGTACAAAATTCTCAACTGCGGTCGATATAATCTTTTTTTAATTTTGGTAATTGTCTAGAGAAGGGGCTCAAAGTTAATCGCGACGTAAAAAATTCGCGATTTTACCAATAAAATGTAAAAAAAACTCCTGAATCCACTTGACAATAACTATAATATTTTATATGTTTTATGTCGCAATTAACTATGGGCCCTTTCTCTAGACATTTAGCAAAATTTTATGTGCTTAATTGCACACAAATGGGGAAAAAATTTTGCAAATTAAAATATTAATTAATAAGATAACAGGGCGCAGGTGACAAAATAAAAAAAAAGAAAATATCGCGCGATCTTTATTTGTCAAATGCATTTTTTTCTCTTGTCTTTTGCCAACAGTTTTAAAACCATTAATCTTATGACTTCTCCGCAGCCGGATTCGGAATCAGGGGAATTTATTACATTTTATATGCTAAATAAACTCGTTTTCCCCACCCCATGAATTCGTCGACAAACTCGCAGGCAATGTGCGTCTGCATTCCTTAATTTAAACAAGTCGGAAAGGCTACAGTCGAGCGGACTCGACTGTGATATACCCGCTACAACTCTTCGGAAAAACACGTGCCAAATGTGAACAATGCGTTCTTGCTTTTTATTTCTGTCCGTCTCTAATTTGTTTTGCCTATGCAAGTTCCACTCGATTCTTATTGGTTGTTGCCCTTTGCTTTTATTACATTGAAGTTATAACTCAGCAGAGGGCTTTAAATTATGCATGTGTGAAAGAGACGCCTATACACACATACATATATGGTGCCTCACAATACATCTCAGCATATCTAATTAGATTTGTCGTTTGTTTTTTGCATTGCTGCTCAATGTCTCTTTCGATTCTAATAGTAAAAACGTATTTTGAATTTTGCAACACACTGTAAAATAAAAAAAACAAGAAAGCAAGGCTACCTTCAGCTTGCCGAAGGTTTCATACCCTTGCAGTTATACAAAATATAAAATATATTTGGATTGCAGCTGGTTTCTGTGGTATTTATTGAACAATTATAACAGTACATGAAGTCGAGATTTTTAATTGATTAAGGCTATGAATCAAACACCTGCATCGAAAAAAAATAATTCTACCTTTTTAATGTTTTTGTATATACCTGGATTTCTTATATACTTAACACAAAATGTTATGAGGAAATGTCTTTGTGTTGTAAAGGATCTGTTGGTCATAAAATATAAATAAATTTGGAAAGTTCTCATTCAAAAATGCGTTTGAATAACAGCTACATGATTTTTTGTTTAACAGCTATATGTAATAGTACTCCGATTTCCATAAAATTGCAACATGAACCTTCATTAGGCCGATCGTTGATCGTTATAAGTTATAAAAGTTCGATTTCGAACTTTATTATTAGGGACACACTTAGATTTGGATGTGGTAAGCCTGATAGCTATATCTTGAAAAACAACAAAAATCGGCCGATAGCTTCTATGACAGCTATACGATATATCGGTCCGATCTGGCTCGTTCCGACTTATTTACAGCCTACAGCAATAATAAGCTTGTGTGCCAAGTTTCATGAAGATAGCTCAAAAACTGAGAGACTAGTTTGCGTTGCAACAGACGGACGGACGGACGGACGGACAGACGGACATCCATTTTTCGACTCCTCTGGTGATGCTGATTCAGAATATATATACTTTATAGGGTCGGAGATGTCTCCTAAGGTGCGTTGCAAACTTCTGGCTAAAATTAATATACCCTCTGCAAGGGTATAACAAGAAAGCAAGGCTACCTTCAGCTTGCCGAAGGTTTCATACCCTTGCAGTTATACAAAATATAAAATATATTTGGATTGCAGCTGGTTTCTGTGGTATTTATTGAACAATTATAACAGTACATGAAGTCGAGATTTTTAATTGATTAAGGCTATGAATCAAACACCTGCATCGAAAAAAAATAATTCTACCTTTTTAATGCTTTTGTATATCTGGATTTCTTATATACTTAACACAAAATGTTATGAGTAAATGTCTTTGTGTTGTAAAGGATCTGTTGGTCATAAAATATAAATAAATTTGGAAAGTTCTCATTCAAAAATGCGTTTGAATAACAGCTACATGATTTTTTGTTTAACAGCTATATGTAATAGTACTCAGATTTCCATAAAATTGCAACATGAACCTTCATTAGGCCGATCGTTGATCGTTATAAGTTATAAAAGTTCGATTTCGAACTTTATTATTAGGGACACACTTAGATTTGGATGTGGTAAGCCTGATAGCTATATCTTGAAATATAACGGAAATCGGCCGATAGGCTCCATGACAGCTATACGATATATCAGTCCGATCTGGCCTGTTCCGACTTATTTACAGCCTACAGCAATAAGAAGCTTGTTTGCCAAGTTTCATGAAGATAGCTCAATAACTGGGGGACTAATTTGAGTTGCAACAGACAGACGGACTGACTGATTGTTCCTATAACAGCTATAGAATATAAACGTCTGAGATATTTAAATGGAAAAACTAAGGGCGGGTTACTGTATAACATTAAAATGTATTGATAATGTGCGGTATTTCCAAAAACAAAACAGGTTTGCATACAAAAACCCTGATTTCAGCCGATTGTTCCTATGGCAGCTATATGTTTTACTGGTCCGATTTTGATACAATTTTGACAGCACATTAAGAACGTAATAAGAATAGGATTTGCCATTACTTGTTGCAGTATCTTGAAAAACAACAAAAATCGGCCGATAGCTTCTATGACAGCTATACGATATATCGGTCCGATCTGGCTCGTTCCGACTTATTTACAGCCTGCAGCAATAATAAGCTTGTGTGCCAAGTTTCATGAAGATAGCTCAAAAACTGAGAGACTAGTTTGCGTTGCAACAGACGGACGGACGGACGGACGGACGGACGGACGGACAGACGGACATCCATTTTTCGACTCCTCTGGTGATGCTGATTCAGAATATATATACTTTATAGGGTCGGAGATGTCTCCTAAGGTGCGTTGCAAACTTCTGGCTAAAATTAATATACCCTCTGCAAGGGTATAACAAGAAAGCAAGGCTACCTTCAGCTTGCCGAAGGTTTCATACCCTTGCAGTTATACAAAATATAAAATATATTTGGATTGCAGCTGGTTTCTGTGGTATTTATTGAACAATTATAACAGTACATGAAGTCGAGATTTTTAATTGATTAAGGCTATGAATCAAACACCTGCATCGAAAAAAAATAATTCTACCTTTTTAATGCTTTTGTATATCTGGATTTCTTATATACTTAACACAAAATGTTATGAGTAAATGTCTTTGTGTTGTAAAGGATCTGTTGGTCATAAAATATAAATAAATTTGGAAAGTTCTCATTCAAAAATGCGTTTGAATAACAGCTACATGATTTTTTGTTTAACAGCTATATGTAATAGTACTCAGATTTCCATAAAATTGCAACATGAACCTTCATTAGGCCGATCGTTGATCGTTATAAGTTATAAAAGTTCGATTTCGAACTTTATTATTAGGGACACACTTAGATTTGGATGTGGTAAGCCTGATAGCTATGTCTTGAAATATAACAGAAATCGGCCGATAGGCTCCATGACAGCTATACGATATATCAGTCCGATCTGGCCTGTTCCGACTTATTTACAGCCTACAGCAATAAGAAGCTTGTGTGCCAAGTTTCATGAAGATAGCTCAAAAACTGAGAGACTAGTTTGCGTTGCAACAGACGGATGGTGATGCTGATTCAGAATATATATACTTTATAGGGTCGGAAATGTCTCCTAAGGTGCGTTGCAAACTTCTGGCTAAAATTAATATACCCTCTGCAAGGGTATAAATATAAGATAGGAAAAAAAAATAAATATAAGTCGGCCGCCGCACCCAGGAGTTGAACCCCGGACCTCTCGCTTAACAGTCAACTACTATCACTACTCGACCACTGCATTTCTTACGCTATGACCGAAAAAATGGCATTATGAATATTTTCGGTGCACATAATTAAAAAAAAAGTGGTCTGCTGCTGAAGTTGACCTCGGGATCTAACATTAAAAAAACCGACATTAACTTATTTTGTACTTTACATACATTGAAAACAAATGTCATAATTATTACTTTACTTTACTGGCATTAAAATAGAAAACTTCTGCAAGATCAAGTCCAATTGCACTTGATTTTTGACTTAAAGTAAAACTTAAGTTACATGGGCCATGAATTTACAAAGTACATGTGTAATAATAATAAAAAAACAACAACAACCATTAATCTCCAAAAACAAAATCTCTACTAGCAGCCACTACTTCCACTGCGCCATCACCGCACTGACACCAACGTCGACAAAGTTGCATTATGAGACCATTTAGATTATTATTCTTGAAAAGAATAAATATGCAATGAGGCGCGTCGGCGGCGGCGTTGTTTTGTTTATCATTTGCTTACTTTCTTCTCCCCATCAATTTCCATTTATTCAAATTAATTTGAATTAAACATAAATATTTTTCAAAAGTGAAAAAACACATCACACAGCCGCCGCCGGCCGACGTCGAACCTAGGAGTTGAACCCCGGGCCTCACGCTTAACAGTCAACTACCATCACCACTTGGCATTTCTTGGGCAATGGCCGATAAAGTTGCAATATGAATATTTTCGGTGCACATAATTAAAAAAAAAGTTGCCTGCTGCTGGAGTTGAACTCGGGACCAAAAATTAGGAAAAACCGACATAAGCACAGGGTCACAAGGCAATACTATTTCTTGAATATCTTCCTTATTTATCGGCCGATCTTAATGAAACTTTCGCAACACGCCCGTATGGTGGTTTTATCACAAGTATAAAAAATGATTGCTGTAGA
This sequence comes from Zaprionus inermis, assembly GCA_018151445.1. Taxonomy (NCBI): domain Eukaryota; kingdom Metazoa; phylum Arthropoda; class Insecta; order Diptera; family Drosophilidae; genus Zaprionus; species Zaprionus inermis. Next base: position 33,007 of record JAECXD010000435.1, read on the forward strand.
GCTATATTTGAAGATACAATCGAATTTTTTTCGATTTGTGGGGGGCGGATGGAGGCGTGGCGAAAATCCAAAATAAACTTGATCTGCGTGTAGAATTAACACATATTGTCCCCAAATTTGGTAGCTGACAGACGGACGTGGCTATATCGACTCGGCTGTTTATGCTGATTCAGAATATATATACTTTATGGGGTCGGAGATGTCTCCTTTTGACTGTTACAAACATTTTCGGTTGGCTCAAAGCTATAATACCCTTATACTCTTCGAGTAGCGGGTATAAAAATAGGGCTGTACCCTTGTTTTTGTTTACTTTGCATTTCTGTGGTGCCTTTTTCAACTCTCGCTCGTTAGCTAAACGCGGTCGCTGGTTAGCTGACTAGTCTACTTTGAATATGCAAAGGCAGCATGCGCCATCAAGGCGCTTTGCATGCAACATCAATGAAGCAACATCAATGAATACAAAAACAAAACGTGTACATGGAAGGAGTGTGGGTGCATATGTATTCAACAAGCAATGCGAACACTTATCTCTTCCAAGTGAACGGACGCGTTTTTTTTCTGCTCCCCGCTTTATTTTATAATTGCAAACAATCGGCGTTTGGCTTTAAAATTATAATTTAAAAGTAACTTCAACATATCCGTTCACAATCGTGAGTGCATGCCTTCTGTTTTTACCCACTGGTTTGTAATTTACTATAACAGCTATAGAATATAAACGTCTGAGATATTTAAAAGGAAAAACTAAGGGCGGGTTACTGTATAACATTAAAAAGTATTGATAATGTGCGGTATTTCCAATAACAAAAAAGGTTTGCATACAAAAACCCTGATTTCAGCCGATTGTTCCTATGGCAGCTATATGTTATAGTGGTCCGATTTTGATATAATTTTGACAGCACATTAGGAAAGTAATAAGAATACAATATCTTGAAAAACAACAAAAATCGGCCGATAGCTTCTATGACAGCTATACGATATATCGGTCCGATCTGGCTCGTTCCGACTTACAGCCTACAGCAATAAGAAGCTTGTGTGCCAAGTTTCATGAAGATAGCTCAAAAACTGAGAGACTAGTTTGCGTTGCAACAGACGGACGGACAGACGGACATCCATTTTTCGACTCCTCTGGTGATGCTGATTCAGAATATATATACTTTATAGGGTCGGAGATGTCTCCTAAGGTGCGTTGCAAACTTCTGGCTAAAATTAATATACCCTCTGCAAGGGTATAAAAATGTTGGTAATTGTTAAGAAAATGGGCTAATAGTTAATCGCGTCGTAAAAGATTCGCGATTTGGCGATTTGGAATGTACAAAATTCTCACCTGCGGTCGATATAATCTTTTTTTAATTTTGGTAATTGTCTAGAGAAGGGGCTCAAAGTTAATCGCGACGTAAAAAATTCGCGATTTTACCAATAAAATGTAAAAAAAACTCCTGAATCCACTTGACAATAACTATAATATTTTATATGTTTTATGTCGCAATTAACTATGGGCCCTTTCTCTAGACATTTAGCAAAATTTTATGTGCTTAATTGCACACAAATGGGGAAAAATTTTGCAAATTAAAATATTAATTAATAAGATAACAGGGCGCAGGTGACAAAATAAAAAAAAGAAAATATCGCGCGATCTTTATTTGTCAAATGCATTTTTTTCTCTTGTCTTTTGCCAACAGTTTTAAAACCATTAATCTTATGACTTCTCCGCAGCCGGATTCGGAATCAGGGGAATTTATTACATTTTATATGCTAAATAAACTCGTTTTCCCCACCCCATGAATTCGTCGACAAACTCGCAGGCAATGTGCGTCTGCATTCCTTAATTTAAACAAGTCGGAAAGGCTACAGTCGAGCGGACTCGACTGTGATATACCCGCTACAACTCTTCGGAAAAACACGTGCCAAATGTGAACAATGCGTTCTTGCTTTTTATTTCTGTCCGTCTCTAATTTGTTTTGCCTATGCAAGTTCCACTCGATTCTTATTGGTTGTTGCCCTTTGCTTTTATTACATTGAAGTTATAACTCAGCAGAGGGCTTTAAATTATGCATGTGTGAAAGAGACGCCTATACACACATACATATATGGTGCCTCACAATACATCTCAGCATATCTAATTAGATTTGTCGTTTGTTTTTTGCATTGCTGCTCAATGTCTCTTTCGATTCTAATAGTAAAAACGTATTTTGAATTTTGCAACACACTGTAAAATAAAAAAAACAAGAAAGCAAGGCTACCTTCAGCTTGCCGAAGGTTTCATACCCTTGCAGTTATACAAAATATAAAATATATTTGGATTGCAGCTGGTTTCTGTGGTATTTATTGAACAATTATAACAGTACATGAAGTCGAGATTTTTAATTGATTAAGGCTATGAATCAAACACCTGCATCGAAAAAAAATAATTCTACCTTTTTAATGCTTTTGTATATACCTGGATTTCTTATATACTTAACACAAAATGTTATGAGGAAATGTCTTTGTGTTGTAAAGGATCTGTTGGTCATAAAATATAAATAAATTTGGAAAGTTCTCATTCAAAAATGCGTTTGAATAACAGCTACATGATTTTTTGTTTAACAGCTATATGTAATAGTACTCCGATTTCCATAAAATTGCAACATGAACCTTCATTAGGCCGATCGTTGATCGTTATAAGTTATAAAAGTTCGATTTCGAACTTTATTATTAGGGACACACTTAGATTTGGATGTGGTAAGCCTGATAGCTATATCTTGAAATATAACGGAAATCGGCCGATAGGCTCCATGACAGCTATACGATATATCAGTCCGATCTGGCCTGTTCCGACTTATTTACAGCCTACAGCAATAAGAAGCTTGTGTGCCAAGTTTCATGAAGATAGCTCAATAACTGGGGGACTAATTTGAGTTGCAACAGACAGACGGACTGACTGATTGTTCCTATAACAGCTATAGAATATAAACGTCTGAGATATTTAAATGGAAAAACTAAGGGCGGGTTACTGTATAACATTAAAATGTATTGATAATGTGCGGTATTTCCAAAAACAAAACAGGTTTGCATACAAAAACCCTGATTTCAGCCGATTGTTCCTATGGCAGCTATATGTTTTACTGGTCCGATTTTGATACAATTTTGACAGCACATTAAGAACGTAATAAGAATAGGATTTGCCATTACTTGTTGCAGTATCTTGAAAAACAACAAAAATCGGCCGATAGCTTCTATCACAGCTATACGATATATCGGTCCGATCTGGCTCGTTCCGACTTATTTACAGCCTACAGCAATAATAAGCTTGTGTGCCAAGTTTCATGAAGATAGCTCAAAAACTGAGAGACTAGTTTGCGTTGCAACAGACGGACGGACGGACGGACGGACGGACGGACGGACAGACGGACATCCATTTTTCGACTCCTCTGGTGATGCTGATTCAGAATATATATACTTTATAGGGTCGGAGATGTCTCCTAAGGTGCGTTGCAAACTTCTGGCTAAAATTAATATACCCTCTGCAAGGGTATAACAAGAAAGCAAGGCTACCTTCAGCTTGCCGAAGGTTTCATACCCTTGCAGTTATACAAAATATAAAATATATTTGGATTGCAGCTGGTTTCTGTGGTATTTATTGAACAATTATAACAGTACATGAAGTCGAGATTTTTAATTGATTAAGGCTATGAATCAAACACCTGCATCGAAAAAAAATAATTCTACCTTTTTAATGCTTTTGTATATCTGGATTTCTTATATACTTAACACAAAATGTTATGAGTAAATGTCTTTGTGTTGTAAAGGATCTGTTGGTCATAAAATATAAATAAATTTGGAAAGTTCTCATTCAAAAATGCGTTTGAATAACAGCTACATGATTTTTTGTTTAACAGCTATATGTAATAGTACTCAGATTTCCATAAAATTGCAACATGAACCTTCATTAGGCCGATCGTTGATCGTTATAAGTTATAAAAGTTCGATTTCGAACTTTATTATTAGGGACACACTTAGATTTGGATGTGGTAAGCCTGATAGCTATGTCTTGAAATATAACGGAAATCGGCCGATAGGCTCCATGACAGCTATACGATATATCAGTCCGATCTGGCCTGTTCCGACTTATTTACAGCCTACAGCAATAAGAAGCTTGTGTGCCAAGTTTCATGAAGATAGCTCAATAACTGGGGGACTAATTTGAGTTGCAACAGACAGACGGACTGACTGATTGTTCCTATAACAGCTATAGAATATAAACGTCTGAGATATTTAAATGGAAAAACTAAGGGCGGGTTACTGTATAACATTAAAATGTATTGGTAATGTGCGGTATTTCCAAAAACAAAACAGGTTTGCATACAAAAACCCTGATTTCAGCCGATTGTTCCTATGGCAGCTATATGTTATAGTGGTCCGATTTTGATACAATTTTGACAGCACATTAAGAACGTAATAAGAATAGGATTTGCCAAATCTTGTTGCAATATCTTGAAAAACAACAAAAATCGGCCGATAGCTTCTATGACAGCTATACGATATATCGGTCCGATCTGGCTCGTTCCGACTTATTTACAGCCTACAGCAATAATAAGCTTTTGTGCCAAGTTTCATGAAGATAGCTCAAAAACTGAGAGACTAGTTTGCGTTGCAACAGACGGATGGTGATGCTGATTCAGAATATATATACTTTATAGGGTCGGAAATGTCTCCTAAGGTGCGTTGCAAACTTCTGGCTAAAATTAATATACCCTCTGCAAGGGTATAAATATAAGATAGGAAAAAAAAAATAAATATAAGTCGGCCGCCGCACCCAGGAGTTGAACCCCGGACCTCTCGCTTAACAGTCAACTACTATCACTACTCGACCACTGCATTTCTTACGCTATGACCGAAAAAATGGCATTATGAATATTTTAGGTGCACATAATTAAAAAAAAAGTGGTCTGCTGCTGAAGTTGACCTCGGGATCTAACATTAAAAAAACCGACATTAACTTATTTTGTACTTTACATACATTGAAAACAAATGTCATAATTATTACTTTACTTTACTGACATTAAAATAGAAAACTTCTGCAAGATCAAGTCCAATTGCACTTGATTTTTGACTTTAAGTAAAACTTAAGTTACATGGGCCATGAATTTACAAAGTACATGTGTAATAATAATTAAAAAACAAGAAAGCAAGGCTACCTTCGGCTTGCCGAAGGTTTCATACCCTTGCAGTTATACAAAATATAAAATATATTTGGATTGCTGCTGGTTTCTGTGGTATTTATTGAACAATTATAACAGTACAGGAAGTCAAGATTTTTACATGATTAAGGCTATGAATCAAACACCTGCTTCGAAAAAAAATAATTCTACCTTTTAATGCTTTTGTACATAACTGGATTTCTTATATACTTAACACAAAATGTTATGAGGAAATGTCTTTGTGTTGTAAAGGATCTGTTGGTCATAAAATATAAATAAATTTGGAAAGTTCTCATTCAAAAATGCGTTTGAATAACAGCTACATGATTTGACTTATTTAAAGAGGGCAGAAATAAGAAGCTTGTGAGCAAAGTTTCATGAAGATAGCTCAATAACTGGGGGACTAATTTGAGTTGCAACAGACAGACGGACTGACTGATTGTTCCTATAACAGCTATAGAATATAAACGTCTGAGATATTTAAATGGAAAAACTAAGGGCGGGTTACTGTATAACATAAAAAGTATTGATAATGTGCGGTATTTCCAAAAACAAAACAGGTTTGCATACAAAAACCGTGATTTCAGCCGATTGTTCCTATGGCAGCTATATGTTATAGTGGTCCGATTTTGATATAATTTTGACAGCACATTAAGAACGTAATAAGAATAGGATTTGCCAAATCTTATTGCAATATCTTGAAAAACAACAAAAATCGGCCGATAGCTTCTATGACAGCTATACGATATATCGGTCCGATCTGGCTCGTTCCGACTTATTTACAGCCTACAGCAATAAGAAGCTTGTATGCTAAGTTTCATGAAGATAGCTCAAAAACTGAGAGACTAGTTTGCGTTGCAACAGACGGACGGACGGACGGACGGACGGACGGACGGACAGACGGACATCCATTTTTCGACTCCTCTGGTGATGCTGATTCAGAATATATATACTTTATAGGGTCGGAGATGTCTCCTAAGGTGCGTTGCAAACTTCTGGCTAAAATTAATATACCCTCTGCAAGGGTATAACAACAACAACCATTAATCTCCAAAAACAAAATCTCTACTAGCAGCCACTACTTCCACTGCGCCATCACCGCACTGACACCAACGTCGACAAAGTTGCATTATGAGACCATTTAGATTATTATACTTGAAAAGAATAAATATGCAATGCGGCGCGTCGGCGGCGGCGTTGTTTTGTTTATCATTTGCTTATTTTCTTTTCCCCATCAATTTCCATTTATTCAAATTAATTTGAATTAAACATAAATTTTTTTCAAAAGTGAAAAAACACATCACACAGCCGCCGCCGGCCGACGTCGAACCTAGGAGTTGAACCCCGGGCCTCACGCTTAACAGTCAACTACCATCACCACTCGGCATTTCTTGGGCAATTGCCGATAAAGTTGCAATATGAATATTTTCGGTGCACATAATTAAAACAAGAAAGCAAGGCTTTCATACCCTTGCAGTTATACAAAATATAAAATATATTTGGATTGCTGCTGGTTTCTGTGGTATTTATTGAACAATTATAACAGTACAGGAAGTCAAGATTTTTACCTGATTAAGGCTATGAATCAAACACCTGCTTCGAAAAAAAATAATTCTACATTTTTAATGCTTTAGTATATACCTGGATTTCTTATATACTTAACACAAAATGTTATGAGGAAATGTCTTTGTGTTGTAAAGGATCTGTTGGTCATAAAATGTAAATAAATTTGGAAAGTTCTCATTCAAAAATGCGTTTGAATAACAGCTACATGATTTGACTTATTTAAAGAGGGCAGAAATAAGAAGCTTGTGAGCAAAGTTTCATGAAGATAGCTCAATAACTGGGGGACTAATTTGAGGTGCAACAGACATACGGACTGACTGATTGTTCCTATAACAGCTATAGAATATAAACGTCTGAGATATTTAAATGGAAAAACGAAGAGCGGGTTACTGTATAACATTAAAAAGTATTAATAATGTGCGGTATTTCCAAAAACAAAACAGGTTTGCATACAAAAACCGTGATTTCAGCCGATTGTTCCTATGGCAGCTATATGTTATAGTGGTCCGATTTTGATACAATTTTGACAGCACATTAAGAACGTAATAAGAATAGGATTTGCCAAATCTTGTTGCAATATCTTGAAAAACAACAAAAATCGGCCGATAGCTTCTATGACAGCTATACGATATATCGGTCCGATCTGGCTCGTTCCGACTTATTTACAGCCTACAGCAATAATAAGATTGTGTTCCAAGTTTCATGAAGATAGCTCAATAACTGGGGGACTAATTTGAGTTGCAACAGACAGACGGACTGACTGATTGTTCCTATAACAGCTATAAAATATAAACGTCTGAAATATTTAAATGGAAAAACTAAGGGCGGGTTACTCTATAACATTAAAAAGTATTGATAATGTGCGGTATTTCCAAAAACAAAACAGGTTTGCATACAAAAACCCTGATTTCAGCCGATTGTTCCTATGGCAGCTATATGTTTTACTGGTCCGATTTTGATACAATTTTGACAGCACATTAAAAAAGTAATAAGAATAGGATTTGCCAAATCTTATTGCAATATCTTGAAAAACAACAAAAGTCGGCCGATAGCTTCTATGACAGCTATACGATATATCGGTCCGATCTGGCTCGTTCCGACTTATTTACAGCCTACAGCAATAATAAGCTTGTGTGGCAAGTTTCATGAAGATAGCTAAAAAACTGAGAAACTAGTTTGCGTTGCGACAGACGGACGGACGGACAGACGGACATCCATTTTTCGACTCCACTGGTGATGCTGATTCAGAATATATATACTTTATAGGGTCGGAGAAGTCTCCTAAGGTGCGTTGCAAACTTCTGGCTAAAATTAATATACCCTCTGCAAGGGTATAAAAAAAGTTGCCTGCTGCTGGAGTTGAACTCGGGTCCAAAAATTAGGAAAAACCGTGAGTGCATGCCTTCTGTTTTTACCCACTGGTTTGTAATTTACTATAACAGCTATAGAATATAAACGTCTGAGATATTTAAAAGGAAAAACTAAGGGCGGGTTACTGTATAACATTAAAAAGTATTGATAATGTGCGGTATTTCCAATAACAAAAAAGGTTTGCATACAAAAACCCTGATTTCAGCCGATTGTTCCTATGGCAGCTATATGTTATAGTGGTCCGATTTTGATATAATTTTGACAGCACATTAGGAAAGTAATAAGAATAAGATTTGCCAAATCTTGTTGCAATATCTTGAAAAACAACAAAAATCGGCCGATAGCTTCTATGACAGCTATACGATATATCGGTCCGATCTGGCTCGTTCCGACTTACAGCCTACAGCAATAAGAAGCTTGTGTGCCAAGTTTCATGAAGATAGCTCAAAAACTGAGAGACTAGTTTGCGTTGCAACAGACGGACGGACAGACGGACATCCATTTTTCGACTCCTCTGGTGATGCTGATTCAGAATATATATACTTTATAGGGTCGGAGATGTCTCCTAAGGTGCGTTGCAAACTTCTGGCTAAAATTAATATACCCTCTGCAAGGGTATAAAAATGTTGGTAATTGTTAAGAAAATGGGCTAATAGTTAATCGCGTCGTAAAAGATTCGCGATTTGGCGATTTGGAATGTAAACAAGAAAGCAAGGCTACCTTCCGCTTGCCGAAGGTTTCATACCCTTGCAGTTATACAAAATATAAAATATATTTGGATTGCTGGTTTCTGTGGTATTTATTGAACAATTATAACAGTACTGGAAGTCAAGATTTTTACCTGATTAAGGCTATGAATCAAACACCTGCTTCGAAAAAAAATAATTCTACCTTTTTAATGCTCTTGTATATACCTGGATTTCTTATATACTTAACACAAAATGTTATGAGGAAATGTCTTTGTGTTGTAAAGGATCTGTTGGTCATAAAATATAAATAAATTTGGAAAGTTCTCATTCAAAAATGCGTTTGAATAACAGCTACATGATTTGACTTATTTAAAGAGGGCAGAAATAAGAAGCTTGTGAGCAAAGTTTCATGAAGATAGCTCAATAACTGGGGGACTAATTTGAGTTGCAACAGACAGACGGACTGACTGATTGTTCCTATAACAGCTATAGAATATAAACGTCTGAGATATTTAAATGGAAAAACTAAGAGCGGGTTACTGTATAACATTAAAAAGTATTAATAATGTGCGGTATTTCCAAAAACAAAACAGGTTTGCATACAAAAACCCTGATTTCAGCCGATTGTTCCTATGGCAGCTATATGTTATAGTGGTCCGATTTTGATACAATTTTGACAGCACATTAAGAACGTAATAAGAATAGGATTTGCCAAATCTTGTTGCAATATCTTGAAAAACAACAAAAATCGACCGATAGCTTCTATGACAGCTATACGATATATCGGTCCGATCTGGCTCGTTCCGACTTATTTACCGCCTTCAGCAATAATAAGATTGTGTTCCAAGTTTCATGAAGATAGCTCAATAACTGGGGAACTAATTTGAGTTGCAACAGACAGACGGACTGACTGATTGTTCCTATAACAGCTATAAAATATAAAAAGTATTGATAATGTGCGGTATTTCCAAAAACAAAACAGGTTTGCATACAAAAACCCTGATTTCAGCCGATTGTTCCTATGGCAGCTATATGTTTTACTGGTCCGATTTTGATACAATTTTGACAGCACATTAAGAACGTAATGAGAATAGGATTTGCCAAATCTTATTGCAATATCTTGAAAAACAACAAAAATCGGCCGATAGCTTCTATGACAGCTATACGATATATCGGTCCGATCTGGCTCGTTCCGACTTATTTACCGCCTTCAGCAATAATAAGATTGTGTTCCAAGTTTCATGAAGATAGCTCAATAACTGGGGAACTTATTGCAATATCTTGAATCCTATGGCAGCTATATGTTATAGTGGTCCGATTTTGATATAATTTTGACAGCACATTAGGAAAGTAATAAGAATAAGATTTGCCAAATCTTGTTGCAATATCTTGAAAAACAACAAAAATCGGCCGATAGCTTCTATGACAGCTATACGATATATCGGTCCGATCTGGCTCGTTCCGACTTACAGCCTACAGCAATAAGAAGCTTGTGTGCCAAGTTTCATGAAGATAGCTCAAAAACTGAGAGACTAGTTTGCGTTGCAACAGACGGACGGACAGACGGACATCCATTTTTCGACTCCTCTGGTGATGCTGATTCAGAATATATATACTTTATAGGGTCGGAGATGTCTCCTAAGGTGCGTTGCAAACTTCTGGCTAAAATTAATATACCCTCTGCAAGGGTATAAAAATGTTGGTAATTGTTAAGAAAATGGGCTAATAGTTAATCGCGTCGTAAAAGATTCGCGATTTGGCGATTTGGAATGTAAACAAGAAAGCAAGGCTACCTTCGGCTTGCCGAAGGTTTCATACCCTTGCAGTTATACAAAATATAAAATATATTTGGATTGCTGGTTTCTGTGGTATTTATTGAACAATTATAACAGTACTGGAAGTCAAGATTTTTACCTGATTAAGGCTATGAATCAAACACCTGCTTCGAAAAAAAATAATTCTACCTTTTTAATGCTCTTGTATATACCTGGATTTCTTATATACTTAACACAAAATGTTATGAGGAAATGTCTTTGTGTTGTAAAGGATCTGTTGGTCATAAAATATAAATAAATTTGGAAAGTTCTCATTCAAAAATGCGTTTGAATAACAGCTACATGATTTTTTGTTTAACAGCTATATGTAATAGTACTCAGATTTCCATAAAATTGCAACATGAACCTTCATTAGGCCGATCGTTATATGTTATAAAAGTTCGATTTCGAACTTTATTATTAGGGACACACTTAGATTTGGATGTGGTAAGCCTGATAGCTATATCTTGAAATATAACGAAAATCGGCCGATAGGCTCCATGACAGCTATACGATATATCAGTCCGATCTGGCCCGTTCCGACTTATTTAAAGAGGGCAGAAATAAGAAGCTTGTGAGCAAAGTTTCATGAAGATAGCTCAATAACTGCTAGTTTGCGTTGCGACAGACGGACGGACGGACGGACGGTCGGACGGACGGACGGACGGACAGACGGACATCCATTTTTCGACTCCACTGGCGATGCTGATTCAGAATATATATACTTTATAGGGTCGGAGAAGTCTCCTAAGGTGCGTTGCAAACTTCTGGCTAAAATTAATATACCCTCTGCAAGGGTATATAAAAAAGTTGCCTGCTGCTGGAGTTGAACTCGGGACCAAAAATTAGGAAAAACCGTGAGTGCATGCCTTCTGTTTTTACCCACTGGTTTGTAATTTACTATAACAGCTATAGAATATAAACGTCTGAGATATTTAAAAGGAAAAACTAAGGGAGGGTTACTCTATAACATTAAAAAGTATTGATAATGTGCGGTATTTCCAAAAACAAAAAAGGTTTGCATACAAAAACCCTGATTTCAGCCGATTGTTCCTATGGCTATATGTTATAATGGTCCGATTTTGATATAATTTTGACAGCACATTAGGAAAGTAATAAGAATAAGATTTGCCAAATCTTGTTGCAATATCTTGAAAAACAACAAAAATCGGCCGATAGCTTCTATGACAGCTATACGATATATCGGTCCGATCTGGCTCGTTCCGACTTACAGCCTACAGCAATAAGAAGCTTGTGTGCCAAGTTTCATGAAGATAGCTAAAAAACTGAGAGACTAGTTTGCGTTGCAACAGACGGACGGACAGATGGACATCCATTTTTCGACTCCTCTGGTGATGCTGATTCAGAATATATATACTTTATAGGGTCGGAGATGTCTCCTAAGGTGCGTTGCAAACTTCTGGCTAAAATTAATATACCCTCTGCAAGGGTATAAAAATGTTGGTAATTGTTAAGAAAATGGGCTAATAGTTAATCGCGTCGTAAAAGATTCGCGATTTGGCGATTTGGAATGTAAACAAGAAAGCAAGGCTACCTTCGGCTTGCCGAAGGTTTCATACCCTTGCAGTTATACAAAATATAAAATATATTTGGATTGCTGGTTTCTGTGGTATTTATTGAACAATTATAACAGTACTGGAAGTCAAGATTTTTACCTGATTAAGGCTATGAATCAAACACCTGCTTCGAAAAAAAATAATTCTACCTTTTTAATGCTCTTGAATATACCTGGATTTCTTATATACTTAACACAAAATGTTATGAGGAAATGTCTTTGTGTTGTAAAGGATCTGTTGGTCATAAAATATAAATAAATTTGGAAAGTTCTCATTCAAAAATGCGTTTGAATAACAGCTACATGATTTTTTGTTTAACAGCTATATGTAATAGTACTCAGATTTCCATAAAATTGCAACATGAACCTTCATTAGGCCGATCGTTATATGTTATAAAAGTTCGATTTCGAACTTTATTATTAGGGACACACTTAGATTTGGATGTGGTAAGCATGATAGCTATATCTTGAAATATAACGAAAATCGGCCGATAGGCTCCATGACAGCTATACGATATATCAGTCCGATCTGGCCCGTTCCGACTTATTTAAAGAGGGCAGAAATAAGAAGCTTGTGAGCAAAGTTTCATGAAGATAGCTCAATAACTGGGGGACTAATTTGAGTTGCAACAGACACGCGGACTGACTGATTGTTCCTATAACAGCTATAGAATATAAACGTCTGAGATATTTAAATGGAAAAACTAAGGGCGGGTTACTGTATAACATTAAAAAGTATTGATAATGTGTGGTATTTCCAAAAACAAAACAGGTTTGCATACGAAAACCCTGATTTCAGCCGATTGTTCCTATGGCAGCTATATGTTATAGTGGTCCGATTTTGATACAATTTTGACAGCACATTAAGAACGTAATAAGAATAGCAATATCTTGAAAAACAACAAAAATCGGCCGATAGCTTCTATGACAGCTATACGATATATCGGTCCGATCTGGCTCGTTCCGACTTATTTACAGACTACAGCACTAAGAAGCTTGTATGCCAAGTTTCATGAAGATAGCTCAAAAACTGAGAAACTAGTTTGCGTTGCGACAGACGGACGGACGGACGGACGGACGGACAGACGGACATCCATTTTTCGACTCCACTGGTGATGCTGATTCAGAATATATATACTTTATAGGGTCGGAGAAGTCTCCTAAGGTGCGTTGCAAACTTCTGGCTAAAATTAATATACCCTCTGCAAGGGTATAAAAAAAGTTGCCTGCTGCTGGAGTTGAACTCGGGTCCAAAAATTAGGAAAAACCGTGAGTGCATGCCTTCTGTTTTTACCCACTGGTTTGTAATTTACTATAACAGCTATAGAATATAAACGTCTGAGATATTTAAATGGAAAAACTAAGAGCGGGTTACTGTATAACATTAAAAAGTATTAATAATGTGCGGTATTTCCAAAAACAAAACAGGTTTGCATACAAAAACCCTGATTTCAGCCGATTGTTCCTATGGCAGCTATATGTTATAGTGGTCCGATTTTAATACAATTTTGACAGCACATTAAGAACGTAATATGAATAGGATTTGCCAAATCTTGTTGCAATATCTTGAAAAACAACAAAAATCGGCCGATAGCTTCTATGACAGCTATACGATATATCGGTCCGATCTGGCTCGTTCCGATTTATTTACAGCCTACAGCAATAAGAAGCTTGTGTGCCAAGTTTCATGAAGATAACTCAAAAACTTAGAGACTAGTTTGCGTTGCAACAGACGGACGGACGGACGGACGGACAGACGGACATCCATTTTTCGACTCCTCTGGTGATGCTGATTCAGAATATATATACTTTATAGGGTTGGAGATGTCTCCTAAGGTGCGTTGCAAACTTCTGGCTAAAATTAATATACCCTCTGCAAGGGTATAAAAAAAACACAAAAAATTTTGTTATTATTAAGAATAAAAAGTAATAAAATAACTACACGATGTTACGTTATTTTTCAAAGTACATTGTACTCAAAATATTTGCATAACCAACCAATTAAGTATATACGCATTGGCAGTGCTAGCATAAACAAATGTTCAAGTGGAAGCGTTATGTGATTGCCCACTTATGAAGCTCACTGCATAAGTGCATGGTCAGCGTTCCCACGCTGAGCATGCCGCTATGTACACAATATGCGCACACCGCATTCTCTCCCTCACTTAAACTCTCTTAGCATAAGTTATACATAATGCTACCGTTTCTCTGCCGGCTTCTCCGGACAGCTAAGGCGCATTACATAGCCTAAGAGACACATTGCGTTAGAGTTAAGAATCAGTTGGGTGCTGACGATCAACACGAGCGCTCAAACTTTTGCAACAAATAAAACGGAGTTAATCTCCACCCAAAGGGACTTTAAGCCTTCTAAATAAAATCTACGATACCATGTTGGACGAGTTGGTTGTACCGGGTTCACTTGATTAAAAAAAAAAAAATTTGCTCGCGAGGTAGGTGTGCCGTGCGTCACTAAGTCTTATTTGCTCTTTTGCGTTCTCGTAATAGTCTGGTTCACGATCTTGATTCACTGCTGGGTATCTCGCTGTATTGTCGGGGAACGATATTTTTAACGAGGGTTGTTTATCACCGGGTCCGGACGCGACTGCCCCTCGGTATTCGGTACCGAGTCTAATATACAGGTTGCCTGAGCGGTGTCGCCGCTCAGGCTGCGCCGGCGCAGGAAAAATGGTTGGCCGTGTAGAATAAAAGTTAAAAGGTCAAAGTTCGCGCCCACGTCAGTGCGCGCAGCAGTCGTAGACGCGTGTGGAACCTGTCCTACGACTGATATAAAAACTAGGATTCTTATGCATGCTGTCTCTGTCTACTCTTTGATACTAGTGCCCTGTGTAACTTGCAATGTGGATCTTGTGCCTGCCTGCTATACCCTGCATAAATTTGCTACGTGGGTCTTTAGTCCACGGAAGGGTGTTAAAAATCCTCAAAACTAAATGTCTAGTCATAGTAGTCCCTGCTCGGGCACCATCTGTAAGGATGTTTTCTCAGGCTTGGGTACATATCTCAGTCTCGCCAGGGTCTTTACAGAAAATTTATAAATACTAGGACTTTCTATGACTTTTAGTAAGAGGAGTTATTGGTAGGTCATACCTCGATGGGTCGTTTACAGGGTATAAGCGGTGGGTATGGTCCACCTCACGCACGTGTGCTCGTTTGCTAACCACGTGGTAGTTAACCTCGCCACCACGCGGTCCTTTCGAGGCTCACGGGCACGTGTCGCGTGTCACGCGTGCCGGGCTAGCGGCCTACCGTGAAGAGTGTGCGTGGACGCGGGGGCTCTTGGCTTGCCTTCCCCAGGTCGCTCGTTGGTGTATTCCACCATCCGCAACGGGGTAAGTGCACGCTCCTCGCGCCTCGCTTGCCGGCGATCACTCCCTCACGACGCCCCCCCGGGTCGCACAGGACGCCCGTGGCCGCAGGTGCTCTCGCATGCACTTCCACTAGTCGCTCGGTGGTGTATTCCACCACGCCGCAACTCGTTAAAGCGCCCGCTCACGCACCCTCGCACCAACTGACGGTCCCTCACGACACGAACTATGCGCGTGTACGCGCAGACTCGCTTACTGGCCAGCGGCGCACCGGCATACCAGCAAGCGCGACCCTGCTAACGTACACTCACACCGACACACACGGACACGACACTTTGCTCACCCTAGCGGGGGAGAAGGGAACACCGGGTATATTGTTTGAAATAATCACTGCGGGGGAGTTTCGTTTCAATATTGTAACATCGTTTTTTATTCACTGGGTATTCTTTTGTCTATTTGCTAAGCACTGGTTCTTACGCTACTCTGTCCCTGCCTACTTCGCACCATTACGTTAGCTCTAACTGCCCTTTTATTATTTTATTCCTATAACGGCTCACCTCGCTCCTCCTGTGGCAGGATTCATCCTTCCTGGTTTTCGTCCTTCGGGGTCCTGGGGTTAATACTCGGCAGGACTTGTCACTTTGGTTTGGGTTTACTTGCACTTGCACTTGAGCTAAACTCGCTTCGTTGGCTGCCCGGGATCAATTCATTCCTTCCTAATGTGCCGCCTTCCCTTTTCGCTGCTGCTGCTGCGTACATGTCGCGCTGCTTGCTTGTCGTCGCTGCCGCTCTGCTCGCCTCGTCGCTGCTGGTCTGTCGTCGCTGCCCAGAATTCGTCGCGATCCCGTTGCTTTGCACTCTCTGTGCACAAGCTCTGGGTACCGAGGCACCGTTGCTCTGCTTGTGCGTTCGCCGGCTGCGTGCCTGCCGTCGCTCGCCGCGTCGCTGCTGGTCCGGCGCCGCTGCCCAAAATTCGTCGCGATCCCGTTGCTTTTCGCCGGCTGCTTGCCTAAATGCGCGAGCTCTGGGTACCGAAGCACCGCTACTTGTGTGCGCGCGAGCTCTGGCTACCCAAGCACCGTTACTTGTGTGCGCGCGAGCTCTGGCTACCCAAGGCATGGGTGCCGAGTGACCGGGGGGGTTTCTAGTATTCCTCGCCCTGTTTCGCGAGTTTGCCTACGTCCCTGCCTTTGCCTTTGCCTATGCCTATGCTTATGCCTATGCTTATGCCGATGCTTATGCCTATGCCTAAATCTACCGGGTATGCCGGGCTTACAGCTACTTTGTTTTCTTATTGCTAATTAGTTTGGTTTTAAATTAACTATACATGTG
Organism: Zaprionus inermis; assembly: GCA_018151445.1. Lineage (NCBI taxonomy): Eukaryota > Metazoa > Arthropoda > Insecta > Diptera > Drosophilidae > Zaprionus > Zaprionus inermis. Next base: position 49,855 of record JAECXD010000435.1, read on the forward strand.
GCGTCGCTTCATGCGGCGTCACAATATAAACGTCAGAGATATTTAAATGGAAAAACTAAGGGCGGGTTACTGTATAACATTAAAAAGTATTGATAATGTGCGGTATTTCCAAAAACAAAACAGGTTTGCATACAAAAACCCTGATTTCAGCCGATTGTTCCTATGGCAGCTATATGTTATACTGGTTCGATTTTGATGCAATTTTGACAGCACATTAAGAACGTAATAAGAATAGGATTTGCCAAATCTTGTTGCAATATCTTGAAAAACAACAAAAATCGGCCGATAGCTTCTATGACAGCTCTACGATATATCGGTCCGATCTGGCTCGTTCCGACTTATTTACAGCCTACAGCAATAATAAGCTTGTGTGCCAAGTTTCATGAAGATAGCTCAATAACTGGGGGACTAATTTGAGTTGCAACAGACAGACGGACTGACTGATTGTTCCTATAACAGCTATAGAATATAAACGTCTGAGATATTTAAATGGAAAAACTAAGGGCGGGTTACTGTATAACATTAAAAAGTATTGATAATGTGCGGTATTTCCAAAGACAAAACAGGTTTGCATACAAAAACCCTGATTTCAGCCGATTGTTCCTATGGCAGCTATATGTTATAGTGGTCCGATTTTGATACAATTTTGACAGCACATTAAGAACGTAATAAGAATAGCAATATCTTGAAAAACAACAAAAATCGGCCGATAGCTTCTATGACAGCTATACGATATATCGGTCCGATCTGGCTCGTTCCGACTTATTTACAGACTACAGCACTAAGAAGCTTGTATGCCAAGTTTCATGAAGATAGCTCAAAAACTGAGAAACTAGTTTGCGTTGCGACAGACGGACGGACGGACGGACGGACGGACGGACGGACAGACGGACATCCATTTTTCGACTCCACTGGTGATGCTGATTCAGAATATATATACTTTATAGGGTCGGAGAAGTCTCCTAAGGTGCGTTGCAAACTTCTGGCTAAAATTAATATACCCTCTGCAAGGGTATAAAAAAAGTTGCCTGCTGCTGGAGTTGAACTCGGGTCCAAAAATTAGGAAAAACCGTGAGTGCATGCCTTCTGTTTTTACCCACTGGTTTGTAATTTACTATAACAGCTATAGAATATAAACGTCTGAGATATTTAAATGGAAAAACTAAGAGCGGGTTACTGTATAACATTAAAAAGTATTAATAATGTGCGGTATTTCCAAAAACAAAACAGGTTTGCATACAAAAACCCTGATTTCAGCCGATTGTTCCTATGGCAGCTATATGTTATAGTGGTCCGATTTTAATACAATTTTGACAGCACATTAAGAACGTAATATGAATAGGATTTGCCAAATCTTGTTGCAATATCTTGAAAAACAACAAAAATCGGCCGATAGCTTCTATGACAGCTATACGATATATCGGTCCGATCTGGCTCGTTCCGATTTATTTACAGCCTACAGCAATAAGAAGCTTGTGTGCCAAGTTTCATGAAGATAACTCAAAAACTTAGAGACTAGTTTGCGTTGCAACAGACGGACGGACGGACGGACGGACAGACGGACATCCATTTTTCGACTCCTCTGGTGATGCTGATTCAGAATATATATACTTTATAGGGTTGGAGATGTCTCCTAAGGTGCGTTGCAAACTTCTGGCTAAAATTAATATACCCTCTGCAAGGGTATAAAAAAACACAAAAAATTTTGTTATTATTAAGAATAAAAAGTAATAAAATAACTACACGATGTTACGTTATTTTTCAAAGTACATTGTACTCAAAATATTTGCATAACCAACCAATTAAGTATATACGCATTGGCAGTGCTAGCATAAACAAATGTTCAAGTGGAAGCGTTATGTGATTGCCCACTTATGAAGCTCACTGCATAAGTGCATGGTCAGCGTTCCCACGCTGAGCATGCCGCTATGTACACAATATGCGCACACCGCATTCTCTCCCTCACTTAAACTCTCTTAGCATAAGTTATACATAATGCTACCGTTTCTCTGCCGGCTTCTCCGGACAGCTAAGGCGCATTACATAGCCTAAGAGACACATTGCGTTAGAGTTAAGAATCAGTTGGGTGCTGACGATCAACACGAGCGCTCAAACTTTTGCAACAAATAAAACGGAGTTAATCTCCACCCAAAGGGACTTTAAGCCTTCTAAATAAAATCTACGATACCATGTTGGACGAGTTGGTTGTACCGGGTTCACTTGATTAAAAAAAAAAAATTTGCTCGCGAGGTAGGTGTGCCGTGCGTCACTAAGTCTTATTTGCTCTTTTGCGTTCTCGTAATAGTCTGGTTCACGATCTTGATTCACTGCTGGGTATCTCGCTGTATTGTCGGGGAACGATATTTTTAACGAGGGTTGTTTATCACCGGGTCCGGACGCGACTGCCCCTCGGTATTCGGTACCGAGTCTAATATACAGGTTGCCTGAGCGGTGTCGCCGCTCAGGCTGCGCCGGCGCAGGAAAAATGGTTGGCCGTGTAGAATAAAAGTTAAAAGGTCAAAGTTCGCGCCCACGTCAGTGCGCGCAGCAGTCGTAGACGCGTGTGGAACCTGTCCTACGACTGATATAAAAACTAGGATTCTTATGCATGCTGTCTCTGTCTACTCTTTGATACTAGTGCCCTGTGTAACTTGCAATGTGGATCTTGTGCCTGCCTGCTATACCCTGCATAAATTTGCTACGTGGGTCTTTAGTCCACGGAAGGGTGTTAAAAATCCTCAAAACTAAATGTCTAGTCATAGTAGTCCCTGCTCGGGCACCATCTGTAAGGATGTTTTCTCAGGCTGGGGTACATATCTCAGTCTCGCCAGGGTCTTTACAGAAAATTTATAAATACTAGGACTTTCTATGACTTTTAGTAAGAGGAGTTATTGGTAGGTCATACCTCGATGGGTCGTTTACAGGGTATAAGCGGTGGGCATGGTCCACCTCACGCACGTGTGCTCGTTTGCTAACCACGTGGTAGTTAACCTCGACACCACGCGGTCCTTTCGAGGCTCACGGGCACGTGTCGCGTGTCACGCGTGCCGGGCTAGCGGCCTACCGTGAAGAGTGTGCGTGGACGCGGGTGCTCTTGGCTTGCCTTCCCCAGGTCGCTCGTTGGTGTATTCCACCATCCGCAACGGGGTAAGTGCACGCTCCTCGCGCCTCGCTTGCCGGCGATCACTCCCGGACACGACACTTTGCTCACCCTAGCGGGGGAGAAGGGAACACCGGGTATATTGTTTTAAATAATCACTGCGGGGGAGTTTCGTTTCAATATTGTAACATCGTTTTTATTCACTGGGTATTCTTTTGTCTATTTGCTAAGCACTGGTTCTTACGCTACTCTGTCCCTGCCTACTTCGCACCATTACGTTAGCTCTAACTGCCCTTTTATTATTTTATTCCTGTAACGGCTCACCTCGCTCCTCCTGTGGCAGGATTCATCCTTCCGGGTTTTCGTCCTTCGGGGTCCTGGGGTTAATACTCGGCAGGACTTGTCACTTTGGTTTGGGTTTACTTGCACTTGCACTTGAGCTAAACTCGCTTCGTTGGCTGCCCGGGATCAATTCATTCCTTCCTAATGTGCCGCCTTCCCTTTTCGCTGCTGCTGCTGCGTACATGTCGCGCTGCTTGCTTGTCGTCGCTGCCGCTCTGCTCGCCTCGTCGCTGCTGGTCTGTCGTCGCTGCCCAGAATTCGTCGCGATCCCGTTGCTTTGCACTCTCTGTGCACAAGCTCTGGGTACCGAGGCACCGTTGCTCTGCTTGTGCGTTCGCCGGCTGCGTGCCTGCCGTCGCTCGCCGCGTCGCTGCTGGTCCGGCGCCGCTGCCCAAAATTCGTCGCGATCCCGTTGCTTTTCGCCGGCTGCTTGCCTAAATGCGCGAGCTCTGGGTACCGAAGCACCGCTACTTGTGTGCGCGCGAGCTCTGGCTACCCAAGCACCGTTACTTGTGTGCGCGCGAGCTCTGGCTACCCAAGGCATGGGTGCCGAGTGACCGGGGGGTTTCTAGTATTCCTCGCCCTGTTTCGCGAGTTTGCCTACGTCCCTGCCTTTGCCTTTGCCTATGCCTATGCTTATGCCTATGCTTATGCCGATGCTTATGCCTATGCCTAAATCTACCGGGTATGCCGGGCTTACAGCTACTTTGTTTTCTTATTGCTAATTAGTTTGGTTTTAAATTAACTATACATGTGGCGTCGCTTCATGCGGCGTCACAATATAAACGTCAGAGATATTTAAATGGAAAAACTAAGGGCGGGTTACTGTATAACATTAAAAAGTATTGATAATGTGCGGTATTTCCAAAAACAAAACAGGTTTGCATACAAAAACCCTGATTTCAGCCGATTGTTCCTATGGCAGCTATATGTTATACTGGTTCGATTTTGATGCAATTTTGACAGCACATTAAGAACGTAATAAGAATAGGATTTGCCAAATCTTGTTGCAATATCTTGAAAAACAACAAAAATCGGCCGATAGCTTCTATGACAGCTCTACGATATATCGGTCCGATCTGGCTCGTTCCGACTTATTTACAGCCTACAGCAATAATAAGCTTGTGTGCCAAGTTTCATGAAGATAGCTCAATAACTGGGGGACTAATTTGAGTTGCAACAGACAGACGGACTGACTGATTGTTCCTATAACAGCTATAGAATATAAACGTCTGAGATATTTAAATGGAAAAACTAAGGGCGGGTTACTGTATAACATTAAAAAGTATTGATAATGTGCGGTATTTCCAAAGACAAAACAGGTTTGCATACAAAAACCCTGATTTCAGCCGATTGTTCCTATGGCAGCTATATGTTATAGTGGTCCGATTTTGATACAATTTTGACAGCACATTAAGAACGTAATATGAATAGGATTTGCCAAATCTTGTTGCAATATCTTGAAAAACATCAAAAATCGGCCGATAGCTTCTATGACAGCTATACGATATATCGGTCCGATCTGGCTCGTTCCGACTTATTTACAGCCTACAGCAATAATAAGCTTTTGTGCCAAGTTTCATGAAGATAGCTCAAAAACTGAGAGACTAGTTTGCGTTGCAACAGACGGACGCACGGACGGACGGACGGACGGACAGACGGACATCCATTTTTCGACTCCTCTGGTGATGCTGATTCAGAATATATATACTTTATAGGGTCGGAGATGTCTCCTAAGGTGCGTTGCAAACTTCTGGCTAAAATTAATATACCCTCTGCAAGGGTATAATAAGATAACAGGGCACAGGTGACAAAATAAAAACAAGAAAGCAAGGCTACCTTCGGCTTGCCGAAGGTTTCATACCCTTGCAGTTATACAAAATATAAAATATATTTGGATTGCTGCTGGTTTCTGTGGTATTTATTGAACAATTATAACAGTACAGGAAGTCAAGATTTTTACATGATTAAGGCTATGAATCAAACACCTGCTTCGAAAAAAAATAATTCTACCTTTTAATGCTTTTGTACATACCTGGATTTCTTATATACTTAACACAAAATGTTATGAGGAAATGTCTTTGTGTTGTAAAGGATCTGTTGGTCATAAAATATAAATAAATTTGGAAAGTTCTCATTCAAAAATGCGTTTGAATAACAGCTATATGATTTTTTGTTTAACAGCTATATGTAATAGTACTCAGGTTTCCATAAAATTGCAACATGAACCTTCATTAGGCCGATCGTTGATCGTTATAAGTTATAAAAGTTCGATTTCGAACTTTATTATTAGGGACACACTTAGATTTGGATGTGATAAGCCTGATAGCTATATCTTGAAATATAACGAAAATCGGCCGTAGGCTCCATGACAGCTAAACGATATATCAGTCCGATCTGGCCCATTCCGACTTATTTAAAGAGGGCAGAAATAAGAAGCTTATGAGCAAAGTTTCATGAAGATAGCTCAATAACTAGGGGACTAATTTGAGTTGCAACAGACACGCGGACTGACTGAGTGTTCCTATAACAGCTATAGAATATAAACGTCTGAGATATTTAAATGGAAAAACTAAGGGCGGGTTACTGTATAACATTAAAAAGTATTGATAATGTGCGGTATTTCCAAAAACAAAACAGGTTTGCATACAAAAACCGTGATTTCAGCCGATTGTTCCTATGGCAGCTATATGTTATAGTGGTCCGATTTTGATATAATTTTGACAGCACATTAAGAACGTAATAAGAATAGGATTTGCCAAATCTTGTTGTAATATCTTGAAAAACAACAAAAATCGGCCGATAGCTTCTATGACAGCTCTACGATATATCGGTCCGATCTGGCTCGTTCCGACTTATTTACAGCCTACAGCAATAAGAAGCTTGTATGCCAAGTTTCATGAAGATAGCTCAAAAACTGAGAGACTAGTTTGCGTTGCAACAGACGGACGGACGGACGGACGGACAGACGGACATCCATTTTTCGACTCCTCTGGTGATGCTGATTCAGAATATATATACTTTATAGGGTCGGAGATGTCTCCTAAGGTGCGTTGCAAACTTCTGGCTAAAATTAATATACCCTCTGCAAGGGTATAACAACAAAAATCGGCCGATAGCTTCTATGACAGCTATACGATATATCGGTCCGATCTGGCTCGTTCCGACTTATTTACAGCCTACAGCAATAATAAGCTTGTGTGCCAAGTTTCATGAAGATAGCTCAATAACTGGGGGACTAATTTGCGTTGCAACAGACGGACGGACGGACGGACAGACGGACATCCATTTTTCGACTCCTCTGGTGATGCTGATTCAGAATATATATACTTTATAGGGTCGGAGATGTCTCCTAAGGTGCGTTGCAAACTTCTGGCTAAAATTAATATACCCTCTGCAAGGGTATAAAAATATATTTGGATTGCTGCTGGTTTCTGTGGTATTTATTGAACAATTATAACTGTACAGGAAGTCAAGATTTTTACATGATTAAGGCTATGAATCAAACACCTGCTTCGAAAAAAAATAATTCTACCTTTTAATGCTTTTGTACATACCTGGATTTCTTATATACTTAACACAAAATGTTATGAGGAAATGTCTTTGTGTTGTAAAGGATCTGTTGGTCATAAAATATAAATAAATTTGGAAAGTTCTCATTCAAAAATGCGTTTGAATAACAGCTATATGATTTTTTGTTTAACAGCTATATGTAATAGTACTCAGGTTTCCATAAAATTGCAACATGAACCTTCATTAGGCCGATCGTTGATCGTTATAAGTTATAAAAGTTCGATTTCGAACTTTATTATTAGGGACACACTTAGATTTGGATGTGATAAGCCTGATAGCTATATCTTGAAATATAACGAAAATCGGCCGTAGGCTCCATGACAGCTATACGATATATCAGTCCGATCTGGCCCATTCCGACTTATTTAAAGAGGGCAGAAATAAGAAGCTTATGAGCAAAGTTTCATGAAGATAGCTCAATAACTAGGGGACTAATTTGAGTTGCAACAGGCAAGCGGACTGACTGAGTATTCCTATAACAGCTATAGAATATAAACGTCTGAGATATTTAAATGGAAAAACTAAGGGCGGGTTACTGTATAACATTAAAAAGTATTGATAATGTGCGGTATTTCCAAAAACAAAACAGGTTTGCATACAAAAACCCTGATTTCAGCCGATTGTTCCTATGGCAGCTATATGTTATAGTGGTCCGATTTTGATACAATTTTGACAGCACATTAAGAACGTAATAGGAATAGGATTTGCCAAATCGTGTTGCAATATCTTGAAAAACAACAAAAATCGGCCGATAGCTTCTATGACAGCTATACGATATATCGGTGCGATCTGGCTCTTTCCGACTTATTTACAGCCTACAGCAATAATAAGCTTGTGTGCCAAGTTTCATGAAGATAGCTCAATAACTGGGGGACTAATTTGAGTTGCAACAGACAGACGGACTGACTGATTGTTCCTATAACAGCTATAGAATATAAACGTCTAAGATATTTAAATGGAAAAACTAAGGGCGGGTTACTGTATAACATTAAAAAGTATTGATAATGTGCGGTATTTCCAAAAACAAAACAGGTTTGCATACAAAAACCGTGATTTCAGCCGATTGTTCCTATGGCAGCTATATGTTATAGTGGTCCGATTTTGATATAATTTTGACAGCACATTAAAAACGTAATAAGAATAGGATTTGCCAAATCTTGTTGCAATATCTTGAAAAACAACAAAAATCGGCCGATAGCTTCTATGACAGCTATACGATATATCGGTCCGATCTGGCTCGTTCCGACTTATTTACAGCCTACAGCAATAATAAGCTTGTGTGCCAAGTTTCATGAAGATAGCTCAATAACTGGGGGGACTAATTTGCGTTGCAACAGATAGACGGACTGACTGATTGTTCCTATAACAGCTATAGAATATAAACGTCTGAGATATTTAAATGGAAAAACTATTGGCGGGTTACTGTATAACATTAAAAAGTATTGATAATGTGCGGTATTTCCAAAAACAAAACAGGTTTGCATACAAAAACCGTGATTTCAGCCGATTGTTCCTATGGCAGCTATATGTTATAGTGGTCCGATTTTGATATAATTTTGACAGCACATTAAGAACTTAATAAGAATAGGATTTGCCAAATCTTGTTGCAATATCTTGAAAAACAACAAAAATCGGCCGATAGCTTCTATGACAGCTATACGATATATCGGTCCGATCTGGCTCGTTCCGACTTATTTACAGCCTACAGCAATAAGAAGCTTGTATGCTAAGTTTCATGAAGATAGCTCAAAAACTGAGAGACTAGTTTGCGTTGCAACAGACGGACGGACGGACGGACGGACGGACAGACGGACATCCATTTTTCGACTCCTCTGGTGATGCTGATTCAGAATATATATACTTTATAGGGTCGGAGATGTCTCCTAAGGTGCGTTGCAAACTTCTGGCTAAAATTAATATACCCTCTGCAAGGGTATAAAAAGAAAATATCGCGCGATCTTTATTTGTCAAATGCATTTTTTTCTCTTGTCTTTTGCCAACAGTTTTAAAACCATTAATCTTATGACTTCTCCGCAGCCGGATTCGGAATCAGGGGAATTTATTACATTTTATTTGCTAAATAAACTCGTTTCCCCCACCCCATGAATTCGTCGACAAACTCGCAGGCAATGTGCGTCTGCATTCCTTAATTTAAACAAGTCGGAAAGGCTACAGTCGAGCGGACTCGACTGTGATATACCCGCTACAACTCTTCGGAAAAACACGTGCCAAATGTGAACAATGCGTTCTTGCTTTTTATTTCTGTCCGTCTCTAATTTGTTTTGCCTATGCAAGTTCCACTCGATTCTTATTGGTTGTTGCCCTTTGCTTTTATTACATTGCAGTTATAACTCAGCAGAGGGCTTTAAATTATGCATGTGTGAAAGAGACGCCTATACACACATACATATATGGTGCCTCACAATACATCTCAGCATATCTAATTAGATTTGTCGTTTGTTTTTTGCATTGCTGCTCAATGTCTCTTTCGATTCTAATAGTAAAAACGTATTTTGAATTTTGCAACACACTGTAAAATAAAAAAAAATATAAGATAGGAAAAAAAAAATAAATATAAGTCGGCCGCCGCACCCAGGAGTTGAACCCCGGACCTCTCGCTTAACTACTCAACTACCATCACTACTCGACCACTGCATTTCTTACGCGATGACCGAAAAAATGGCATTATGAATATTTTCGGTGCACATAATTAAAAAAAAGTGGTCTGCCGCTGAAGTTGACCTCGGGATCTAACATTAAAAAAACCGACATTAACTTATTTTGTACTTTACATACATTGAAAACAAATGTCATAATTATTACTTTACTTTACTGGCATTAAAATAGAAAAGTTCTGCAAGATCAAGTCCAATTGCACTTGATTTTTGACTTAAAGTAAAACTTAAATTACATGGGCCATGAATTTACAAAGTACATGTGTAATAATAATAAAAAAACAACAACAACCATTAATCTCCAAAAACAAAATCTCTACTAGCAGCCACTACTTCCACTGCGCCATCACCGCACTGACACCAACGTCGACAAAGTTGCATTATGAGACCATTTAGATTATTATACTTGAAAAGAATAAATATGCAATGCGGCGCGTCGGCGGCGGCGTTGTTTTGTTTATCATTTGCTTATTTTCTTCTCCCCATCAATTTCCATTTATTCAAATTAATTTGAATTTAACATAAATATTTTTCAAAAGTGAAAAAACACATCACACAGCCGCCGCCGGCCGACGTCGAACCTAGGAGTTGAACCCCGGGCCTCACGCTTAACAGTCAACTACCATCACCACTTGGCATTTCTTGGGCAATGGCCGATAAAGTTGCAATATGAATATTTTCGGTGCACATAATTAAAAAAAAAGTTGCCTGCTGCTGGAGTTGAACTCGGGACCAAAAATTAGGAAAAACCGACATAAGCACAGGGTCACAAGGCAATACTATTTCTTGAATATCTTCCTTATTTATCGGCCGATCTTAATGAAACTTTCGCAACACGCCCGTATGGTGGTTTTATCACAAGTATAAAAAATGATTGCTGTAGAGCTATATTTGAAGATACAATCGAATTTTTTTTCGATTTGTGGGGGCGGATGGAGGCGTGGCGAAAATCCAAAATAAACTTGATCTGCGTGTAGAATTAACACATATGGTCCCCAAATTTGGTAGCTGACAGACGGACGTGGCTATATCGACTCGGCTGTTCATGCTGATTCAGAATATATATACTTTATGGGGTCGGAGATGTCTCCTTTTGACTGTTACAAACATTTTCGGTTGGCTCAAAGCTATAATACCCTTATACTCTTCGAGTAGCGGGTATAAAAATAGGGCTGTACCCTTGTTTTTGTTTACTTTGCATTTCTGTGGTGCCTTTTTCAACTCTCGCTCGTTAGCTAAACGCGGTCGCTGGTTAGCTGACTAGCCTACTTTGAATATGCAAAGGCAGCATGCGCCATCAAGGCGCTTTGCATGCAACATCAATGAAGCAACATCAATGAATACAAAAACAAAACGTGTACATGGAAGGAGTGTGGGTGCATATGTATTCAACAAGCAATGCGAACACTTATCTCTTCCAAGTGAACGGACGCGTTTTTTTTCTGCTCCCCGCTTTTTATTTTATAATTGCAAACAATCGGCGTTTGGCTTTAAAATTATAATTTAAAAGTGACTTCAACATATCCGTTCACAATCGTGAGTGCATGCCTTCTGTTTTTACCCACTGGTTTGTAATTTACTATAACAGCTATAGAATATAAACGTCTGAGATATTTAAAAGGAAAAACTAAGGGCGGGTTACTCTATAACATTAAAAAGTATTGATAATGTGCGGTATTTCCAATAACAAAAAAGGTTTGCATACAAAAACCCTGATTTCAGCCGATTGTTCCTATGGCAGCTATATGTTATAGTGGTCCGATTTTGATATAATTTTGACAGCACATTAGGAAAGTAATAAGAATAAGATTTGCCAAATCTTGTTGCAATATCTTGAAAAACAACAAAAATCGGCCGATAGCTTCTATGACAGCTATACGATATATCGGTCCGATCTGGCTCGTTCCGACTTACAGCCTACAGCAATAAGAAGCTTGTGTGCCAAGTTTCATGAAGATAGCTCAAAAACTGAGAGACTAGTTTGCGTTGCAACAGACGGACGGACGGACGGACAGACGGACATCCATTTTTCGACTCCTCTCGTGATGCTGATTCAGAATATATATACTTTATAGGGTCGGAGATGTCTCCTAAGGTGCGTTGCAAACTTCTGGCTAAAATTAATATACCCTCTGCAAGGGTATAACAACAACAACCATTAATCTCCAAAAACAAAATCTCTACTAGCAGCCACTACTTCCACTGCGCCATCACCGCACTGACACCAACGTCGACAAAGTTGCATTATGAGACCATTTAGATTATTATTCTTGAAAAGAATAAATATGCAATGAGGCGCGTCGGCGGTGGCGTTATTTTGTTTATCATTTGCTTACTTTCTTCTCCCCATCATCAAAAACCGACATAAGCACAGGGTCACAAGGCAATACTATTTCTTGAATATCTTCCTTATTTATCGGCCGATCTTAATGAAACTTTCGCAACACGCCCGCATGGTGGTTTTATCACAAGTATAAAAAATGATTGCTGTAGAGCTATATTTGAAGATACAATCGATTTTTTTTTCGATTTGTGGGGGCGGATGGAGGCGTGGCGAAAATCCAAAATAAACTTGATCTGCGTGTAGAATTAACACATATGGTCCCCAAATTTGGTAGCTGACAGACGGACGTGGCTATATCGACTCGGCTGTTCATGCTGATTCAGAATATATATACTTTATGGGGTCGGAGATGTCTCCTTTTGACAGTTACAAACATTTTCGGTTGGCTCAAAGCTATAATACCCTTATACTCTTCGAGTAGCGGGTATAAAAATAGGGCTGTACCCTTGTTTTTGTTTACTTTGCATTTCTGTGGTGTCTTTTTCAACTCTCGCTCGTTAGCTAAACGCGGTCGCTGGTTAGCTGACTAGCCTACTTTGAATATGCAAAGGCAGCATGCGCCATCAAGGCGCTTTGCATGCAACATCAATGAAGCAACATCAATGAATACAAAAACAAAACGTGTACATGGAAGGAGTGTGGGTGCATATGTATTCAACAAGCAATGCGAACACTTATCTCTTCCAAGTGAACGGACGCGTTTTTTTTCTGCTCCCCGCTGTTTATTTAATAATTGCAAACAATGGGCGTTTGGCTTTAAAATTATAATTTAAAAGTAACTTCAACATATCCGTTCACAATCGTGAGTGCATGCCTTCTGTTTTTACCCACTGGTTTGTAATTTACTAATTACACTTATTCTAAACTTTATTCCACTGCCATTTCGTTGTTTCTTTTTGCTCTTCGCTTTTCAGAGTGCAATTGTTTTTATTGTGCTCTTCTTTTTCGTCTGTTGTTGTTGTATTCTTGTTGCAGCTATAACAGTAACAACTTAACTCTCTCACATCTTTTAGCGTGTGTGTGCCTAAGACTCTCTCGCGCTCACTCGCCTACTCTCATTATCTTTTGCGTGCGCTTTTGACTCGCAATCCTCTCTCATTTATTTAATTTTTTCTCTCTTCTTTCATTTTTGCTTTTGTTATTGCGGTAGTTTTTCTTGGCTACAATAGAGACCCCGTATAATGGAAGGCGTAATCTGCTATAAGAAATCCTGTCTAAAGCAGGTAACCGTTGCTCAGCCAAGCATCTCTTGCTGGCCTGCGACAACGTCGTGCACATAAAATGTGCCGGCTACACGGAGAACGATATGATGTCGTTCATGCGGCAGACAAAGACTGGATTTCGGGAATTGTTTGGCATTTTTCGAAACTTGCCGATCAGTTCTCAGCGTTGGACAACTCGTTTACTAGTTTAAAGCTATTAAATGAGTCGCCCAAGCGTAAGAAATCTGGTCACGTAGCGAAGCCTGTGCCTGCTGTCATTCCGCCCCCTCTCATTGACCAGCCATGCACTCCTGTGACTCAGCCGGTGATGTCGTTCACTACTCCTATGGTGACGAGATCATCGTCCGAGAAAGTCATCAACAAGTGTTTGCAAATGGTATCACACAAAATTTCCGATGTGTCCGCTATGGATTCTTTGTCAGTACCACAGATTATAGAAATACCTAAGGCAAGTTCAAGTTCCGGATTACCGGTTATAAACTATCCCACAGGTGTAATACCCGTGGAGCCTAAAAAGGTGTTAGCAGTTCCACTAAGGAAACAAATTTTCGTTTCCCGGCTTGCCCCTGATCTTACATCTCAAGATGTAGCGGCTTATATTCAAGCCAAAATACAAGCTGTCGAGTTTAATGTGGAAAAATTTAAATTCTCATATGAGAGTGACATATCGTCCTTTAAAATTAGTGTACCGGCTGAACTGCTAGCTATTATATGTTCTCCAACATTTTGGCCAGAACATGTAATGGTTAAAGAGTTTGAGGCGAAGAAGAAAAAAAATCAGAAACCGATTGTTCTTTCACTGCCAATCCCAGAAACGTCCACCCAAAAAAAAAGAGCATAAAACTAAGTGCTACTTTTCTTCTTACATACCAAAATGTTAGAGGATTATGTAGCAAATTATTAAATCTATTCCTAAACAGCCTTTCTTTTACCTCCCATGTTTTAGTGTTTACTGAAACTTGGTTAAAACCGGATATTTTAAGCACCGAAGTTTTACCAAGTAAGTATACAACCTACAGGCTTGATCGAACTGGCCGACGTGGTGGGGGAGTTCTGATTTCAGTAAACTCCGTCATATCATCGGAACTTTTTCAACCGGAGATTCAACATTGCATTGAATTTATTTGTGTAAAATTACACTTTCCCGGTTTTTTCTGTTTTATAACCTGTTCATATATTCCGCCGTCATCGGAATTGTCAGTCTATTTGCAACACTTGTCTGCAATAAAGACTGTTTTCAACCTGTTATCAGACAGGGATCATTTTATAGTCCTTGGTGACTTTAATGTTCCTGAATGTGACTGGACACCAAGTGTTGGTGAGACTTATTTATTGCCTTCTCGGCAGTATGACCTATATGACGGACTGTTTGATATATCATTGTCGCAGGTCAATCATATCAAAAACTTTAGAAACAGATCCTTGGATTTATGCTTCGTATCTGATCCATCTAGGGTGTCTCTAAAAAGGACTCAACCACTTTCTTTACCAGAAGATTCTTATCATCCCACTTTTGAAGCTACTTTTGATCTAGGTAAATGTTTTGCTAAATATAAAAAACTGTGCAAACGTATACGCTGCTTTAGAAAAGAAGACTTTGTATTATTGAACTTTTTACTTTCCAACTGCGACTGGTCAGAGCTTTACTCGACTACTGATATTTCTGTGGCGGTAAGCATATTTTATAAGACCATTGACTCTTTCTTTGATATTTGTGTACCGCGTTTCTATCAGACATGCTCGAGTAAGCTACCATGTTTTACAAAAGAGCTGTCTCGCCTTAAAAATTTAAAATCTAGCTTATTTAAAAAATATAAAATTAATAATTGCAGTTTAGCTTTTTCCCGTTTTTTAGCGGCACGATTAAATTTCTCGGTCCTTAACGCGAAATGTTATAAAAATTATCTAGCTCGTTGTAGGTCTCAGTTCCTTGAGAACCCTAAACAGTTTTATAGTTTTGTTAATATGAAGCGTAAATCTTCTGTCTTTCCTTCAAAGTTGTCGTTTGAAAATACCACTGCAGATACCGACCAAGCCATGGCCGATATGTTTGCTAGGTTTTTTCAAACCACGTATTCGCCTACTACACAAAAGATTCATGTTTATCCATACAATATTCCTTGCTCAAATGGTATCTTCACCCCTATTCTAAACGAGAATTCACTTGTTAAGGATCTTCACTTGGTTAAACCAGTTTTTTCACCAGTCCCAGACGGTGTTCCCGCTTGTGTACTTCGGTTCTGTGCCAACTCCCTAAGTAAGCCATTGCTCAAACTGTTTTCGCTGTCCTTAGATACTGCATCCTTTCCTTCCATTTGGAAGGAATCTTTTATCATTCCCTTGTTTAAGAAGGGTAGTAAGTCTGAAGCAAGCAATTATAGAGGTATCTCTAAATTGTCGGCTATACCTAAATTCTTCGAGAATGCTTTAACTCCTCACTTGCAACATTTCGCTCAACTACGACAAACTTACTGGAGCTGACATGCTTTGTTATAAAAGGTTTTCAGGAAAATCTTCAAACTGATGTTATATACACTGATTTCAGTAAGACTTTTGACTCAGTAAATCATTCCCTTCTTGCAAATAAACTCAGCCTCTTAGGCTTCACACCAAAACTTCTTAATTGGATTGTG
Organism: Zaprionus inermis; assembly: GCA_018151445.1. NCBI lineage: Eukaryota > Metazoa > Arthropoda > Insecta > Diptera > Drosophilidae > Zaprionus > Zaprionus inermis. The sequence continues at coordinate 65,745 of JAECXD010000435.1, forward strand.
AGTTATCTGAATGGCAAAACCCAAAGAGTTCTCTTTAAAAATGTATTTTGACACCTTCTTCATGCCACATCTGGCGTTCTTCAGGGTAGCCATCTAGCCCCCCTCCTTTTTACGCTTTTCATCAATGACCTCCCTTTGGTCATACATAACTCCTGTACTCTCATGTATGCGGACGATGTAAAGCTTTGTTATCAATTTAAAGATGACTACTGCCACTCCTACTTACAAGCCGAATAGCCGAAAACTAAAGTTTTCCGAACATATTTCCCATATGGTCAATAAAGCCATGGGTGTGCTTGGCTTTATTAAGAGGTGGTCTAAGGAGTTTGACGATCCTTATGTAACAAAGACCCTCTACACCTCACTTGTTCCTCCAATTCTGGAATATGGATCATGCGTATGGAGTCCCCAGTACACTACTCACAAAAACCGCATTGAATCTGTACAAAAAATTTTTTTAATTTTCGTCTTACGAGGCCTTAACTGGGACGTAAATTTAAGACTTCCCTCCTATGGCAGTAGACTTCTACTACTTAACTTACCTTCTCTAGCTAATCGTAGAACCATGCTGGGTGTAGTATTTATTAATAACCTCATCCAAGGTGACATTTACAGTGTTGACCTGGTTAGCCAGCTACACTTTTCTGTCCCTTGTAGATTAACACGTAATTCGAACTATGCCCTTCACGATCCGTTTAGGGTATTATGTTCGGACTATAATAATCTTTACTTTCTTTTTTCTAACGCTTCCTCTATTGCATGCCTAAAATTTGAAATTCTGTCTCCGCATTTCTGCATGCATCGGTATCTCTGCATGCCCGCGTTCCCTATTTCGCGTTTCGGGGTGAAGATACCATTTGAGCAAGGAATATTGTATGGATAAACATTAATCTCTTGTGTAGTAGGCGAATACGTGGTTTGAAAATACCTAGCAAACATATCGGCCATGGCTTGGTCGGTATCTGCAGTGGTATTTTCAAATGACAACTTTGAGGGAAAAACAGAAGATTTACGCTTCATATTAACAGAACTATAAAACTGTTTAGGGTTCACAAGAAACTGAGACCTACAACGAGCTAGATAGTTTTTATAACATTTCGCGTTAAGGACTGAGAAATTTAATCGTGCAGTTAAAAAACGGGAAAAAGCTAAACTGCAGTTATTAATTTTATATTTTTTAAATAAACTAGATTTTACATTTTTAAGCGAGACAACTCTTTTGTAAACCATGGTGGCTTACTCGAGCATGTCTCATAGAAACACAAATATCTCTCTCGCTCTTCTATCCAGGATTATGTTAAGCTGGCTTTAAGTCTTCATGTAATACATCTTAAGTTGTTCATATTTAATAGAAACGAGATCGAATATCAACATTGAAGTGAACAGATCTAACGCGCCACGAATTGTCTTTTTTCCTTCCGAATTGTTTTTTACGTGTCGGTTCGACATTTCCAGCAGTGTACAACTACAACATTTGGTCCTTCGAGCCGGTTTTTAACTACTTTGGACATCACGTCGCTGGATTATTTGGTCCCACCATTCCGCTCGAACCACAGCTTTCGGCATCTCGTCAGGAGCATCTAGAAAAGTACATAATGTTTACTTATCTTATGCGGCAGAGGAGCTGTGTGTAATTCCTCCTCTGTGAAGAAAGAAAATATATTGTTTCTTTTCTTCATAACCACGCAATTTGCGCCAACGGCATCTCTTTATGTACATATGCACATACTTACCTACAGACGACTGCCATATTTGAAAGTTTGACATACATATATGTAACATATGTAAATGTAAAACGATCAGTTACACACAGTTTTTCTCCATAAAAATTATATTATCCTCTGCCACGTATATGTATGTACCTTCTCCTAACATATTATTCAAAGGTACATACATCCACTCCGACAATTAACAAATTCCAAATTACATGTTAATATATGCACATACATACATATGTAACTCCATTACATATTTATGTATGCTTATATTACATACTTGTTTGCCACCTAAAGTACGTTGCCAATATCCAAAATAACAAACGGCAACTGTCGAGTCCATTTTAACCTGATATAAATAACACATATTTCCAGCATAAGTTATATATATTTATTTATTTAATTTATATTTTACTATTTACCTTTGCCGGCGTTAGTGATCGCAGTTCTATCACAATCGACCGACCGCCACTTTTTCCATCTACTCAGTGTTATCGTTCCAGGGCTGCACAAGCTCGAATATTAAAATTTCACTTAGTGGGCAACCGTGACTTTTACAGTCACTTCCGTTCTTTATCGTTTCACTGTGCACTGTGTTGTGATATTTACAAAGCGCTACAATACCGAAAAATAAATAATTATTTATTTATATTTCACAATATAATTCAGAATTCCACGCTGAGTAAAATAATTATTTCCATAATTATTATTGCCCAATAAAATATATCGATATTTTTAAATTTCAAAATTTATATTATTTTTTGTAAAGTTTTCCAAACAGTGCTGCCTTATAATTTAACAACATATTCCTCACACCATAGATTCGATAAAATTCCTATCGCTTTGTTTGCATTTTTGTTTATTGTGAAAACAATAACGTCCAATTCGCCACGCTCTCGTACATTTCGCAGTCACGTTTCTGGTTCCGTCATCAGCATGAATTGCATTTTCTCTCGCCTTTTGAAGGCCTGTAATGCCAATTGACAGCGGTAAAGACACCAAGAAACACCTTACTGTACAAACGACTCAGCATAGACGCTCAGGTTCTCTCCCTTCTTGGCAGAGCACCTTCTCCCGCTACTTTACGGAAAGTATCAAGTCCGGCCACATCCAAGGCTAGGCAGGTGCCAACAATTTCGGTGCACGCTCCTCCAACAACTCGCTCAGTCGGTCATCAGATCTCCCAGGCAAAAAAAAAAATGGCACTCCAAGAGTTAATCAACGCCTCCGATAAGCTCACACAGTTTGAATCTAGGGTTCAATCTGCTCCTACAACCTCACTTCACACTCACAGAGTGCGTCTTGAACAGCTTCGGTCCATATGGACCACGGTCGAGCTCAAATATGAACTTTGTTCTAATGCATTGTCTCAAACTGAGACGAATGCTGAAGAAAAAATCGCGATGCAAACCTGATATGACCACTGTTACTCAATATATGAGGAACTTGCCTCTCATTTAAATGAGAGCTTAGAGACCACAACGGTTCCCGCTCCAGCACCTGCAACAGCACAAGTAGCTTTCCAGTCATGAAGCTACAGGTCAACACCCTTCGATGCTGAAGTTTTCAGCGGTGACTACCTAAAATGGTCAACTTTCCGTGATCTCTTCACAGGGGTCTACATTTCCGATCCCGGCTTATGTCAGATCGAGAAAGTATTCCATTTGAATGCCAAGACCAGTGGCGAAGCGAAGGCAATCGTCTCCAAATCCCCTCTCACGAATGAGGGCTTCTCTTCAGCTTGAAAGAACTTGACAGATAGGTTCGAAAATAAGAGGCTGTTAGTAAACAGTCAACTAAAAATCCTGTTCAACCTCCCGTCAGTCTCCCACGAGTCTGGAGCCGCCAGCCAAGTCCTTCAAAGCACTATGCAAAGTTGCTTATCGGCGCTAGACCATTCCAAAATCAGCACAGAGAACTGGGATTGCCTTCTAGTCTTCCTATGCTCGTCTAAGCAACCAAGGCTGACGTTGTCACTTTGGGAATAGTCGGTACAAAATAAGGCTGAAATTCCGTCGTGGAAAAAAATGTCAGATTTCCTTTCAGAGCGCTATCGCACATTAGAAGCGATAGAAGTCGTGCAACCTAGCACAAGCGCACAGACCACATCCAAACCTGCTCGGAAAGAGCCTCCTACGAGGAAGGTCAACTCCTTTGAGACAAAGGTTGTAGGCAAACTACAAACCTGCAAACTCTGTTCAAAGGGGAATCATCCTATTCGTCTGTGTCCGCGCTTTCTCCAAATGGCTGTTGATGAAAGATCCAATTTCAAAGTTGTGCCTAAACTGCTTCGCAAGAGGACACATCCTTAAAGATTGCACGAGTCAACACAATTGTTTCACGTGCACCCTCTTTAGCAGTCTCTGCGCCAACACCACAGAACTCGAATATACAGTCCACTTCTTCAACGACTCATATTCAGAACTACTTCACGGCGAACACACAAGGTGTTCTTCTCGGCACTGCTCTTATAAATGTTTGCCATTTGGGCATGACTTATAAGGCACGTGCACTGATCGATCCTGGATCAGAGGCGACGTTCATTTCCGAACGGATGTTCAACATCATAAAGCCCTCCTACCAAGCCGTGCAAGGTCACGTAGCTGGCTTAAATGAAGCCATCACAGCAAATCCTCAAAAGTTGTGTCACTTCTAGATTGGCTCCCCGATAACTCCTATGTTACGGGAAGAGACTACATTTTTTGTTCTCCCTCAATTGGCAGGTAACCTTCCATCCTACTCAATTTCAAATGAACTTCTGAAGGACCTGCCAAACCTTCAACTTGCTGAGCCGCATCTAGCTCCCATCTATTATAAAGAGTATGCAAAATTTGTTGAACTCTGCTCGGTCAAGAGACGATCTTCGGCTGGGTCCTCACAGGACCAGTAGCCAACTCGAATCTTACGACCGTTTCCTCTTTTACCATGAGGATCAAGATCAGCAATGAACAAAGGCTTGATGATCTTCTCACCAAGTTTCGAGTTGTGGAAGATCTACCAGCTTCTTGAAGTTCTCAAGGAAACGTAAAAGTTTCAAAGTTGGTCTTCCATAATAGACCTCCACCAATACCAAATTTGGGTTTTGGATTACCTATGCTGGTATAAGCAACGCCATACCGTTCGCCATATGCTAACTACTCTTTATATACACCTTTTCAGATTAGGAAAATTGCACCACGCAAGGCACAATCACCAACCATGCCCAAGGGAGTCAACTCTATTAGATGTCGCGTCTGCCGAGGAGTCCACGCACTCAAAAAGTGCCAACGGTTCCTGCGTCTGGCTGCGGAGAAGCGTCTTCGGGCAGTTTTGATCAACAAATACTGCCCGAACTGCCTTTCCCATGAACACGCCAGCGGCTCATGTCGCAGTGGTGGCACCTGTCGCACATGCGGCGAGGGCCATCATACGCTTCTCCACCTCCACACAACCAATCGAGCCCAGACGCAGATAATCACTCCCTCCACACCGCTTCTTCCACCTTCAGAGTCCCAGGCGACAACCCCCTCGGTGTCAGTCAGCATGCTGCCGACTCCCATCGTGAGGCTGGACGTGGCTGGCAAAATTTTCGAGGTGCGTGTGCTGTTGGACGCTTGAAGTCCACACAGCCCACCTCATTCGCAAGGGCCTTTGGTCTTTCCGCCGAAGATGGTTTTTGCCGAGCCTTGTTCAGGTCAAGGGTATCGCCGGAATTTTCCATAACAGTTGCTCTGAAGATGGATGTCCAGATCAGGACTCCGGCACAGAATGTCGAAAAGGAGCTCCAAACCCGATATCCGGGCATTACGCTAGCGGACAAGCGGTGCCATATGCCAAGCAGAGTCTCCATTGTTTTGAGGGCCTACGTCTATGGAGACGTACTCCTCCCAGGGCTTGTTCCATCCCACGGTGGACTGCCGTTGGCTCAGAACACTCTGTTTGGCTGGGTAATAGTCCGGGGTCTTTAAGACCTAAACCACCAGCGTCTTCCCAAAGAAGATCTAGGCCCCCGCAATCGTTGTTATTGTATTGAAAGGAGGGGGGGATGTTTACGCCGAAAACGAGCCGCCTAAAGGTAGGCAACATCGGCGTCAACAGTGAGAGAGTAACGAAGAGCTCTCTCGCTCTTCTATCCAGGATTATGTAACACAAAGCCTGCTTTTCTAAAGCGGCGTATACGATTACATAGTTTTTCATATTTAACAAAAGATACGGCTAAATCAAAAGAAGCTTCAAAAGTGGGATGATAAGAATCTTCTGGTAAAGGAAGTGGATGAGTCCTTTTTAGAGACACTCTAGATGGATCAGATACGAAGCATAAATCCAAGGATCTGTTTCTAAAGTTTTTGATATGATTGACCTGCGATAATGACATAGCAAACAGACCGTCAAATAGGTCATGCTGCCAAGAAGGCAATAAATAAGTCTCACCAACACTTGGTGTCCAGTCACATTCAGGAACATTAAAGTCACCAAGGACTTTAAAATGATCCCTGTCTGACAACAGGTTGAAAACAGTCTTTATTGCTGACAAGTGTTGCAAATAGACTGACAATTCCGATGACGGCGGAATATATGAACAGGTTATAAAACAGAAAAAACCGGGAAAGTGTAATTTTACACAAATAAATTCAATGCAATGTTGAATCTCCGGTTGAAAAAGTTCCGATGATATGACGGAGTTTACTGCAATCAGAACTCCCCCCCCTTGTCAGCCAGGTCGATTAAGCCTGTAGGTTGTATACTTACTTGGTAAAACTTCGGTGCTTCAAAGATCCGGTTTTAACCAAGTTTCAGTAAACACTAAAACATGGGAGGTATAAGAAAGGCTGTTTATGAATAAATTAGTTAATTTGCTACATAATCCTCTAACATTTTATGTACGAAAAAATGTTTAGTTTTTTGCCTTTTGTTTTTGAGTCGATGTTGCTTGGATTGGCAGTGAAAGAGCAATCGGTTTCCGATTCTTTTTCGTTTTTTAAACATTACATGTTCTGGCCAAAATGTTGGAGAACATATAATGGGTAGCAGTTCAGCCGGGACACTAATTTTAAAGGACGATATATGCATTTCATATGAGAATTTAAATTTTTCCACTTCCACTACATATTGAGATGTTAGATCAGGGGCAGCCGGGAAACGAAAATTTGTTTCCTTAGTGGAACTCCTAACACCTTTTAAGGCTCCACGGGTATTACACCTGTGGGATAGGTCATAACCTGTAATCCGGAACTTGAACTTGCCTTAGGTATTTCTATTATTTGTGGTACAAAGAATCCACAGCGGAAACATCGGAAATCTTTTGCCTAAAAGTAGCTGCAGTAGCTTGTGTACCTGGTTACCCACGAAAGCGTCTTTTTTGATTTGTTAATTTTTGTAATTTGGTTTTGTCTTTTAAATTAAGTTTATATTAATTAACAAAACACAAATATAAAGTTTGCGTATTTCGATATCCAATTCGTATTGGTTTTTTCGGCGAGCAAGAAAGAACAGAAAGCAAACAGTGTAATGACGCAATATGAACAGTTTTTGCTTCAACAGTGAATATTGTTCATATGTACGCACTTTAAGCTATAATCCGAAAGGCGCAAATATTCACTCATTGATTGGGTCAGAACATTTGTCGAGTCATCCGAAGCAGTTCTTTGATTCAGAGTATAGAAATTGTATGTTCTTTCGAAAGCTTAGCTTATGATGACAATTCTCTAGCTAATGTTGACAAGTTCAATCATTTAGATGAAACATTGGGGGTAGTTAAGCCGAATTGGTTAACTAATTTTAACTATCATAAGTATCTTATATTCTTTAACACTTTTATCAACTGTTTAATATACCCAGAATGAAAAAACCATCTGTATCGAGTACGAGATCGTCCAGCTGGGTTGGATAGCTGCGGGCAAATATACTGGATAAGTGCCTCGTTATCAGTTCAGTGGGTGTTCAGTAGCTCAAAATAATAATTGCTCTCTCGACTCCTTAGTTAACCGTTTCTGGGAATTGGATCAATGTCCACTTGAGTCGAAGGCTGTTCGCCAAACAGCTGAACAACAGGTCTGTGAACTGCTTTTCAAGAAGACTGTCAATTAATTATCTTCCAGTCGTTTTGAAGACAAATTTCCTTTGAAGACCCATCTAAAAGTTATCGGTCTGTCCTTTCAAACTACTAAAAAACATTTTTTCCAATTTGATTGTATTTGTATTGTATTGTATTGTCGAAGGATGCAATTCTTCGAAATATGAACCATGACTACAAGGAATACCACGATTTGGAACACATGTCCATTCTGAAGTCTACTCTTCTAGAACATTACTTTATTCCTCATCAATATGAACTTAGACCTGAATGTACATCCACTAAGATTCATATAGTTTTCGGTGCTTCCAGTAAGACTTCAACACCTATTTCACTCAATGAATGGAGGGGCCTACAGTTCAGAGGGAGCTGATTTCAACTCTAATTAATTTTCGTTTGAATAATTATGTCTTAACGGCTGACATTTCTAAAATGAATATGACAGAAAATTCCAACTTATTTTGGCAAAATATTCGGGAACACAAGTTAAATACTGCTATTTATGGTATGTCGTCCGCACTATTTTCGGTAGTTCCTTGTCTGTTTGAGCTTCCCAACATACATGGACAATCAAAACCTATTGGATCAGATTTGATGTGGATGACATGCTGACAGGGGCAAACAGCTTAAATGAAATGAAAACTATTTGCAGTGAAGTTCGTGAATAATGAAATCAGGAGGGTTTTCACTAGCCAAACGGGCATCTGATCATCGTAACCAGGTTTGTAACACTGACTTTAGCGAAGAAGAATCTCTCAAAATTAATAAGCAGAGTGCAAACGCTTGATATGCATTGGGCACCTTAAGAGGATCTTTGTAAATAACATCATGACGAGGATAGTTTCTCATCGCTAAACACACCAACTAAACGTATGATATTGTCCGCAAATTCTCATTTACTTTATACACTTGGTTGTGTCCCATTGTAAATTGGAATGAGGCTATTCCTGTGAGTCCTCATACTGCATGAAATAAATTGTCCATGATATTTTGCGTGATTTGCATATTGTTGCTGCATATATGTGCGAACTGCCAACAACTAAAACGTTGAAATTTCGTTGTTAACAGCAAAGTCGAGGATATCCCCACTTAACTTAAAAACAATACCCCGACTAGAGCTATGTACAGCACTTTTGCTGACCAAGCTATGGCATCAGATTTATATCACCATTACAGAATTCACAATAGATAGTGTGAATTTCTGGTCAGACTCACAGGATACCTTGCATTGGTTGATTGTGATGCCACATTTGTGGCAAATAGAGTGGATTAAATTCAGGAGTTGTCATGAATGGCGTCATGTTCCAACAGACGCCAATATTATTGTTTTGGTATCAAAAGGAACTGATATACACGATATTGTGATTTCATTGTGGTTTAAAGGACCAAGTTTTCTGATGCGAGAGAAAGACCAATGGGCACAGACAATGGCTCTAAAAACATCTGAAAATAAGAAATGTATGACGGTTGGCACCCTAGCTGATGCTACTCAAAATTGCTTCGTAAAGTTGATACATCGTCAATCCAATTTCGCAAGAGTAGTTCATATGGTGGCAGACGTAGTTAGTTTTTATTTCAAATGACTCATAACGAATATTCTTGTGGTGTTGGCATCAGGAAGAAATATTTCATTCCTAAAACTGATTGCCATAGTACAAAGCACCGTGTAGTCATGAATTTAAATTGCTGGAAAAATCAGCATTCTTAGCACAAATGTTTGCAATCGCTAAATCCATTCATAGACAAATTTTTTAAAAAAAGAATGGCCTAAAATTTCAACTCATTCGAGTAGGAAGACGTTTGTTACACGGCCCTCTCTCGTATGAAGCTAAGTTTCCCTTTTTACTGACAAAAGGTTCTAATTTCGCTCAACACTAGCATTCTAGGCACTACCATACTGAATGTTCGTAGTTTATGTTCCGCAGTTATTAGAAATTGCGTACACTTCTTTAGGTACAAGCCAAAATTGTTGGGGAAAAGTGGGTAATTTAATGTGTTTAAAAGTTTCATTGGGATTGCGGTTTGCCCGAGACGATGTTCAGCGACAACGTGACGAGTTTCGTGGGAGCCTGAGCCCCTGTTCATCGGGTAGTCTTTGTTCGCGCTGCCGCAAGAAAACGGGCCAGGAGAGTCGAGCAACCAGCCCGGACCTGCATACTTGAAGCGGTGGCAACAGTTGCCGGCGCTCAGACTGCACTCTGTGCGCAAATAGTCGAAAGACCACCTACTCAGTCTGCAGCAGTGAACGTAATGGGCCCCAGACAAAGGCAATCTGGTGGAATGGGCGATTGTAATCCTTCATGCAGAGAACACACCCCCGCAGTTATGGATCCTCGGGCTGGTAACGCGAACAATTACGGGAGACGACGGCAAGGGTTGAGTGATATTAGGTGATCCATACACTAGCTGGCGCCGCTTCCGAATTGTTAAAAACCAGAGCTCTTCTATATATTATCTCTATATTTTCTCTATATTAAATTCGTAGGAAATAATTAGTTAAGTAAAAAGAGCGCATAAAGAATAATATCTAAATATTAATTAAAGTTATTGTCGACAGCGAACTCGGACTGTGGCCCGCTGAAGCCAAATGTTAACAATGTGTTCTTTCTTATCATACTTCTCCGTCTCTAATTTGTTCTGCCAATGCCCATTGGACCAATGGGTTCTTTTGGGAAATTGCCACTTTGCCTTTATTGCTCTGCACTGTAGGTGTGAAAAAGACGCATATACACACATACATACATATGTGCTTCACAAAACATCTAAACTCACCTTATCAGATTTGTCGTTTGTTTTGTGTATTTCTGCACAATATCTCTTTAATTTAAAGTAGCCTTAAAAATACAAAAAATTTTTTTGTTGTATTTTGTAACACACTGTAAAATAACAAGTCGGAAAGGCTACAGTCGAGCTGACTCGACTGTGATATACCCGCTACAATTCTTCGGAAAAACACGTGCCAAATGTGAACAATGCGTTCTTGCTTTTTATTTCTTTCCGTCTCTAATTTGTTTTGCCTATGCAAGTTCCACTCGATTCTTATTGGATATTGCCCTTTGCTTTTATTACTTTGCAGTTATAAATTATGCATGTGTGAAAGAGACGCCTACACATACATATGTCGCAGTTTCGTTGTTATTCGCCATAATGCTAGCGCAGTGAGTTTCGATCGCACTGAAGTACTACGCACAACTGCCTTGTGTCGCACACTTCTTCTACGTGCTTACCATCGAACCACACTCGGCGTCAGCGACAACACGCTGGCGCCGCGCTAAATCGGTTCTTCCCAAAACTACAAACTACAGGCAACCAATAACTGCGCAAATAGAGGCTGATGCAATATTTCCATTATGATGAAATACACTACCAGAATACCCATACACTAACACATGCAAAATTATGCTCCGACACGGCCATCCTGACCATTACACGACCTCATGAAATATTATCATAATGCTTTTTCTTTAATGCAACAAAACCATTTTCAAATTACACTTACATTAACAAATTAAATTTCACATTTCAATATCATTCTTAGAGTATTAAAAAACTTTTTAACATAATTCATTCATCATTTCATTACATATCTAATGCGCCACACGCCATGATCAAAACAATTGTTTTGCACTTGTGCTTACATTATTATTATAAATTTCATTATAAGCCCTTCAGGCTATTTCATTTCACTAATTTCATTACTGCCTCTTTCATCAGTTTCCTTTTCAATCATTTCATTACTGGCTCCTTCAACAGCCTCACTACTGTCTCTTTCAACAGCTTCCATACCGTCTATTCCAACGGCTTCACTACTGTCTCTTTCAACATCTTCACTACAGTCTCTTTCAACAGCTTCACTACTGTCTCTTGCAACAGCTTCACTACTGTCTCTTTCAACAGCTTCACTACTGTCTCTTGCAACAGCTTCCACTTCACTCGTTTCACCTGATTCTTGGTCACAATCTTCTAATTCATTTGGTATATACCCATCTGGCATTCTTCTTATATCATCATGCGCGTATTTATAACTTCTAATGTTAGTCAATGACCTGAGCATATATCAATCTCCATCTAACAACTGAGTTATTTGAAACGGTCCTCTAAACTTTGGACTTAACTTTGTTTGATGCCTCTCCTCGTTTTTCAGTAATACAAAATCACCAACTTTGTGTCTGATGACTTTAGCTTTGTTTTTATCAAAATATGCTTTATTATATATCGCTGCAGCGGAAATATTTTGAGCTGCCTGTGTTCTTGCTTTTTGCAAATCAATCTCTTCTTCCATTTCACAAGGTGGGAGTAACCCCAATGGGCGAGCAACTTTTCCAATAAACAGTTCTAAGGGACTTGCCTTTGTCACTCGACTAACTGTACAGCTTAAAGCTAACTGAACCTCTCCTAACGCATCCTGCCAAGAGCGACTACTAGTCTTGCTAAAAATTCATATTGTCCATCCGGAGTCAGAAATGCTGTACACTCTACTGAATCTTCATGCAAGGGAATCTGGTAATATCCGCTTGCCATATCTAAGCATGTAAAATATTTAGATCCTTGAAGTCTGGCTATCTGGTCTGAAATAAGAGGCAAAGGGTATCTATTTTTAACTGTATTAAAATTCAATTCACGGTAATCAACACACAAACGCTTGCAGCCATTTTTCTTGTTAACCAACTTTATGGGAATTGCTAAAGGTGAGCAACTTGTCTTTATAACCTTGCATTCCAATAATTCTTTAATCATATCACGCACCAAATCTCTTTCATCTGGGCTAAGTCTGTATGGTCTTCTATATACAGTTTTCCTTTTCAATCTTATTTTAATTTCACCAGAAATAACTCTCGATGAAGGAATTCCATTAATAAAATGTTTTGAATATTTTTCCATTATACTTTTAATAGATCTCTATATTCACCAACAAGATCAGTATTTAACTCAAAAATTGTCTCATCATTTGAACAATACTTTACAATTTTAGATTTAACTATTTCAAATTTTCCCGGTGATATTATAACATTGAATCCAGGAGACAGTACTTCCCGACCAATTATAATATCATTATTTAAATGCTCATTGTCCACAACATGGAACAATATTTCAATACAATGGTTGTTAATATTGACGTTGCTAAGTATCTGCAATGTACTACAAATGCTGTCATTGCCAATACCTTTCAGCGTCACTACGTTATTAATTCTTTTACTAAAAAGTTTTACACTTATCTTTTGTTTGATCAATGAACACTCAGCTCCGGAGTCGAAAATAATCGAAAATTTCTCTCTACGACGAAACATCTCTCCTTTGGGCTCTACCCAAGTGATGTCAGGGTAACATATTTGGGAAAGCCACTGAGATGCACTACCTTCCATAGCTGCACTCAAAGCCATCACCAACGCGATGCCTTTTATTTCATTTTCCGTTAGAATTTTATTCACTGTAGAGCACCACGCCGACGCGTCGGCGCCAACAACGTCTGCATTGAACTTCGGAAGCACCACCGTATTTTTGTTGTTTTTATCGGATGCCGTTGTTTGTAAGGCTTTAACAAGTTCAATAAAGTTTTTATTTTGCATTTCCATTAAAATCCGCCATGGTTCACTGGGCATATCAGGTAGCGAGCCCGATCCCACTTCTGATGTCGCAGTTTCGTTTGTAAGATAGCCGCAAATGAACAGATTAACACAGTATCAATACGACTAACATTACTTTATTAACGTTAACTTTATTGGAAATTACAATTAGGAAATTGTGCGCGTTGGTTGCGCTAGGGATGCAAGATCTATACTTATCGATAGTTATATCGAAGATAACTGTTGTCATCGCATGACTCGATGAGGCCGCTACATCCACTCCCCTCCAATGGCATAGCTAGGGGATGAATTGGACTAGTTTACCAGGCCAACGAACTTCACGCCCGCTACGAGTTTTTGCGAGCGGGGTTTGCCTAATAGCTTCCTGGTATGGGGTCGCTGATGTTTCACTGTCTGCCTCGATGTAAGCAGCTTTAACTCGATCAATGGTGACGGTGTTAAGTTTCCCATTGATGTTGATGACGAAGTTCTTCTCGGTGCGGCTGACAACAGGGAAAGGGCCGTCATATGGTGCTTTCAGCGGTGCCTTTACCGTGTCATCTCGTAGAAATACATGTGTGCATGTGTTGAGATCCTTTTGTAAAAACACTTTGGCTTGGCCGTGGTGTGAAGTGTTTACTGGTTTAAGTTCAGACATGGTGGTGCGCAATCTTTTGATAAAGTCGCTTTCGATGTAGTCATCGGAGGGTTTTTCGAAAAATTCTCCTGGCAACTTTAATGTAGTACCATATACCATTTCTGCCGGCGATGCGTTTAGGTCTTCCTTGAGCGTTGCCCGAAGACCAAGAAGTACAATGGGAAGACATTCAGTCCAGTTGGAGTCGGTGTGACATTTAATTGCGCTTTTTAATGTTCTGTGCATTCTCTCTATTAAGCCATTTGCCTGTGGGTGGTATGCGGTGGTACGTAGATGTTTGGAGCCAGTTAGCTGTGTCAGTTCCTTAAACAATTTGGATTCAAATTGCCTGCCTTGGTCGGTGGTGATGAAATATGGCATTCCGAAGTGAGCAATCCATCCATGCAACAGCGCTTTAGCTACTGTTTCCGCGCTGATGTCCACTATAGGAATGGCGACTGGCCAGCGAGAGAATCGGTCGATGCACGTTAAATAGTACCTGAAGTTATTGGACAACGGCAACGGGCCAATTAGGTCGATATTGATGTGTTCAAAGCGTTTGTCGGGTACGTTGAACTTGTGAAGCGTTGCTTTGTTGTGTCTGCTGATTTTTGACTGCTGGCAGCTGATGCAACTATTGACCATCCTGGCGATGTCTCTCTTCATGTCCTTCCAAACAAATCTCTCGGTTATGAGCTTGACAGAAGCGCGTTTTCCGGGATGTGATAAGTTATGAATGGAGTTGAATAGTTGCTTGCGAAACTCTTGTGTGATGTAGGGACGGATTCGCGGTGACAAAGTGTCGCAATAAAGAGAAGTTTTCGTGCCGTTGAGCTGTATTTGTTTAAGCTGCAGAGAGGAATTTTTCATTAGCTCTTTGATTTCAGGATCCGTTTCTTGGCTTCGGGCAAACTTTTCGAAATCGATTTGATCATCGATGAAAACGGCTTCAACCCTAGAGGGCGTGTCGGCAACAATGTTGTTGGTACCTGCAATGTGCTGGATGTCTGTTGTGTACTCGCTGATAAAGCCGAGCTGCCGAGTCTGCTTAGGGGTTGCTTTCTCCGGTTTTTGCTGGAAAGCAAAAGTGAGCGGCTTGTGATCGGTTAATACTGTACAGCTACGACCTTCGATCATGTAGGAGAAATGCTTGATTGCCAAGAAAATCGCCAATAACTCCCGATCGTATGTACTTTGGTTTTTTTGCGAATCTGACAACCGTTTTGAGAAGAATCCAAGAGGCTTGAGTGTTCCATTGCACAACTCATTTAAGGCGGCACCCACACAAAAGTTGCTGACATCGACATGCAGAATGAGCTTGGCGTTTGCGGAAGGATGTGCCAATGTTGTTACCTGTGCTAAGTCTGCCTTGCATTGTTCAAAAATTTTCTCAGCTTCAGCGTTCCATACTATTGGGGTTTTATCCTTCTTTTTGTTGCCTTTAATTAGACTTTGTAGTTGACCTTGCTTAAAGGCTGCGTTTGGCAAGCATCTTCTGTAGACGTTTAACAGCGCCAAAAAACTTTTAAGTTCGTGAGTCAGCGTTGGTTTTTTGAATTCCTCGATAGCCCAGATGCGATCTTTTGTTGGTGTGATGCCATCTTTTGAGACGTGGTAACCTAAGAATTCTACCTGTGGTTGTCCGAAAATACATTTGGAGGCGTTTATGCGCAGGTCGTGTTGCCGCAACCGTTCAAAGACGCTTTTAACGTGTAGAAAATGTTGCTCGACATTTTCTGAGGCTATGCAAATGTCGTCTATGTAAACGATTACAAAGTCCATGTCGCGGAATACTTGGTCCATGTACCTTTGGAATGTTTGACTTGCGTTGCATAAGCCAAATGTCATCACGTTGAATTCGTACAGGCCGAATGGTGTGATGATTGCGGTTTTGCAGCGATGCTCCGGAGCGATTGGTATTTGGTGGTAGGCTCGTTCTAGATCGATTGTGGTGAAGATTGATTTGCCGCTAAGTTTGTACGAAAAATCGTGGATATGCGGCAAAGGATATCTGTCTGGCTTCGTTATATAGTTGAGCCGCCTGTAATCGCCGCACGGACGCCATTCGTTTTTGTTTTTTTTTGGGGCCATGTGCAGAGGACGCGCCCATTGACTGCTGCTGGGGCTACATATGCCTTGTTTTAGCATGTAGTCAAACTCCCGCTTAGCCACAGCTAATTTTTCTGGGTTGAGGCGACGTGCTTTTGACACCACTGGCTGGTTTTTTGTAAAAATGTGATGTTTTACCTGGGGTTTCGCCTCTTTGTTTGTGTAACTAAATGTTTTAGTTAGCTCAATGTACTCCCGTAGAAGTATTTCAAAACGGTCGTTGCTTATCGGGCTCACAGTATGAAATTTATCCCCTTGGATGCAGCAGACGGTACCTTTTGCTGATAGCTGTGTAGAGCTATCAACAAGACGACCTTTCCGAAGATCAACAAGCAGACCGTATTCGTGTAGAAAGTTGCCAGTCCATTTTTCTGCGTAAGCCAAAGTTGACTGTAACAATTTTTGTGCCGAAAGTTTTGATTTCTGTGCCGTTTGCTGCATACAAGGTGTTTGTAGATTGGGCATTACGGTTTGTTGTTGGTAGAATTGAAAAGTCGGCGCCAGTGTCGATGAGGTATCTGATCTTGGAAGATTGGTCTGTAATGAATAGACGACGACGACATGCCTGTCGTCTCGGACAAAGTGGCTTTTAGTTTTCCGACTTATGTTTAATGAAGTCACATGGCTCTGTGCACTTTCTGGCTTTGGCGCCAAATTTGTCGTGGTAATAACAGAAAGTCGAGCGTGTTGGTGACTTCGCGTAAGTACGTGTACTACTTTTGTTCGGTGAAATTGATTTAAAGCGCCGCAATTTCTTGCGCAGCTCCTCAATTTCAGCTTGCAGCGCGTTGTGGTTGTTTGCCTGTACCGCAGATATTGTTGAACGGCGCTGCGTTTCCATTATTTTGTCTGCTTGCAGCGCGATTTTGGTTGATTCGTCTTCTGAAATTGAAATGATCGCCCGCACAGTGTCTGGGAGATGTTCCAACCACAATATTTTTAGCGCATGTTCAGAAATTTTGGTGCCTGCCAAGTCTTTCATGCGCCGCAGCAGCTGTGAGGGTTTAAGATCGCCTAACTGCATTTCATGAATAAGTTTGGCTAACTTACGGTCGTCGGAATCCGTGTACTCAGCAATTAAGGCTGCTTTAATTGCGTCATACTTGTTGAGCTGTGGTGGATTTCGGACTATATCAGCCACATTTGCTATGTTTTGAGGTTCCAATGAGGCAATCACCTGATGGTACATTGTGCTGTCCGCGGTAACGCCTGAGATTGCAAACTGCGACTCCATTTGTATGAAGAAAAGATCAGGTTGCTCCTTGCAGAACGGTGGTGGCTTAACGCTGACCCGGCATATTTCAAGGTTAGGAACCGTGTGAACATGTTGGTTGGGAACGGCTTGCTGGTTAGCATTTTGGTTTTCCTCGGCGGCATCCATATTTTTGCGTTGTGTTGTTGAATTTCACAATTGATGGCAATTGGTACATATATGTGCGTGTATTACAATGCGCGCGTGTGTACGTGTGCCACGATGTGCGTGTGTGTACGAGTGCGTCACAATGTGGTGTACTATTGCTTTATGCCGCTGGATTTCCTTGTTTTGGGTGCGTTTTTCAAACAGAGGGGTCACCAGTGTAAGATAGCCGCAAATGAACAGATTAACACAGTATCAATACGACTAACATTACTTTATTAACGTCAACTTTATTGGAAATTACAATTAGGAAATTGTGCGCGTTGGTTGCGCTAGGGATGCAAGATCTATACTTATCGATAGTTATATCGAAGTAACTGTTGTCATCGCATGACTCGATGAGGCCGCTACACGTTGTTATTCGCCATAATGCTAGCGCAGTGAGTTTCGATCGCACTGAAGTACTACGCACAACTGCCTTGTGTCGCACACTTCTTCTACGTGCTTACCATCGAACCACACTCGGCGTCAGCGACAACACGCTGGCGCCGCGCTAAATCGGTTCTTCCCAAAACTACAAACTACAGGCAACCAATAACTGCGCAAATAGAGGCTGATGCAATATTTCCATTATGATGAAATACACTACCAGAATACCCATACACTAACACATGCAAAATTATGCTCCGACACATACATATATGCTGCCTCACAATACATCTCAACATATCTAATCAGATTTGTCGTTTGTTTTTTGTGTTGCTGCTCAATGTCTCTTTCGATTCTAAGTGGCTTTAAATATACTAAAAATTTATTTTGAATTTTGCAACACACCATAAAAAAAAAAAAAATATAAGATACAAAAAAAATAAATACATGGCGCCGCGGCACCCAGGAGTTGAACTCCGGACCTCTCGCTTAACAGTCAACTACCATCACCACTCGAACACTGCATTTCTTACGCAATGACCGATAAAATTGCACTATGAATATTTTCGGTGCACATAATTAAAAAAAAAAGTTGCCACAATTAAAAAAAAAAAAAAAAAAAAAAAAAGTTGCCACATAATTAAAAAAAAGTTTTCTGCTGCTGGAGATGAACTCGGGTACTGACATTAGGAAAAACCGACATAAGCACATGGCCACAGTGCAATACTATTTCTTGAATATCTTCCTTATTTATCGGCCGATCTTATTGATACTTTCGCAAAACGCCCGCAGGGTGGTTTATCACATGTGTAAGAATTTATTGCTGTAGAGCTATATTTGCGAAAATCAAAAATTCATTTGATCTGCTTGCAGAACTAACACATATTGTCCCCAAATTGGGTAGCTCTAGCTCTTATAATAGCTGAGATCTAGGTTTTCATACGGACGGACAGACAGATAGACGGATATCGACTCGGCTGTTCATCCTGATTCAGAATATATATACTTTATGGCGTCGGGGATGTCTACTTCTGCCTGTTACAAACATTTTCGGTAGGCACAAAGCTATAATACCGTTCTACTCTACGAGTAGCGGGTATAAACACGTAGATTCAAACCATGCATCTACAAAAGCAAAAATTTCATAAGCAGCATGCTGTTATCGCAATTCAGCCTTAATCGCAAAGTTTCATTATAAGACTATTCAGATTATCTTGCATGAAAACATATATGTGTTTCATTCTGTATTCTTCTTGCCCCTAAAATTCGGCTTACAAAATAATAATTAAAGTTAAAATGTATGTTTTGTAAATATGAAAAAAAACAACCTCACAGCACGGAATTTTTTTTCTTTATTTTGGACGTTGATACAATGAATGTATAATCAAGTGGTCCTTGCAAAACCAAGCCGATGCTTGTTACGCGCGGATCCCAGACACAGCGAATGTCCACCTCCCGCCCAACCGACCGAGGGGCACAGTCGTCTGACGTACGACTCGAAACGCGAAATAGAAAACGCAGGCATGCAAAGATACCGAGATAGAAAAGAATTTCTAGGAAAGATTACATAATTTCTAGATAGGTAGGACAAAATTTCAAATTTTAGGCATGCAACATCTTCTCTCTTCCAAGTGAACGCACGCGTTTTTTTTCTGCTCCCCGCTTTTTATTTTATAATTGCAAACAATCGGCATTTGGCTTTAAAATTATAATTTAAAATTAACTTCGTTGATCCGTTCACAATCGTTAGTGCATCCCTGCTGTTTTTACCCACTGGTTTGTAATTTACTAATTACACTTTTATTCTAAACTTTATCCACTGCCATTTCGTTTGTTTCTTTTTGCTTTTCGCTTTTCAGAGTGAAATTGATTTTATTGTGCTCTTCATTTTCGTCTGTTGTTGTTGCATTCTCGTTGCAGCTATAACAGTAACAACTTAACTCTCTCACATCTTTTAGTGTGTGTGTGCCTAACACTCTCTCGCGCTCACTCACCTACTCTCAATATGTTTTTCGTGCGCTCTTGACTCGAAAATCTCTCTCATTTATTTTATTTTTTCTTTCTTCTTTCACTTTTGCTTTTGTTTTTGCCGTAGTTTTTCTTGGCTACAGTAGAAATCCCGTATAATGGAAGGTGTTATCTGCTACAAAAAGTTCTGTCTAAAGCAGGTGACGGTCGCTTAACCAAGCATCTCTTGCTGGCTTTGCGACAACGTCGTGCGACAAATGTGCCGGCTACACCGCCTCTACGGCTGACGCCGTGGCCATGCGTACTGGTTTGCGCTACTGTTGTGACATGTGTCGGGAGGCGGAGAACGATATGATGTCGTTCATGCGGCAGACAAAGGCAGGATTTCGGGAATTGTTTGGCAGTTTTCGTAAACTGGCCGATCAGTTCTCAGCGTTAGACAACTCGTTTAATAGTTTAAAGCTATTAAATAAGTCGCCCAAGCGTATGAAATCTGCTCACGTAGCGAAGCCTTTGCCTGCTTTCATTCCGCCTCCTCTCATTGACCAGCCATGCACTCCTGTGACTCAACCGGTGCTGTCGTTCACTACTCCTATGGTGACGAAATCATCGGTGTCAGAGAAAGTTATCAACGAGTGTGTGCAAATGGTGTCTCACAACTTTTCCGATGTGTCCGCTGTGGATTCTTTGTCAGGACCACAGATTATAGAAATACCTAAGGCAAGTTCAAGTTCCGGATTACCAGCTATGAACTATCCCAAAGGTGTAATACCCGTGGTGCCTAAAAAGGTGTTAGGAGTTCTACTAAGGAAACAAATTTTCGTTTCCCGGCTTACCCCTGAGCTTACATCTCAAGATTTAGTGGATTATATTCAAGCCAAAATACTAGTGGAAAAATTTTAATTGTCATATGAGAGGGACATATCGTCCTTAAAAATTAGTGTCCCGGCAGAACTGATAGCCATTATATGTTCTCCGACAATTTGGCCAGAACATGTAAAATATTCGAAACCGATTGCTCTTTCACTGCCAACCCCAGAAACGTCGACTCAAAAACAAAACGCGAAAAATTAAGTGCTACTTTTCTTCTTACATAACGAAATATTAGAGGATTATGTAGCAAATTAACTAATTTATTCATAAACAGCCTTTCTTATACCTTCCATGCTTTAGTATTTACTGAAACTTGGTTAAAACCGGATATTTTAAGCACCAAAGTTTTACCAAGTAAGTAATTGGTGGTGGAGTTCTGATTGCAGTAAACTCCGTCATATCATCGGAACTTGTTCAACAGGAGGTTCAACATTATATTGAATTTATTTGTGTAAAATTACACTTTCCCGGTTTTTTCTGTTTTATAACCTGTTCATATATTCCGCCGTCATCGGAATGGTCAGTCTATTTGCAACACTTGTCAGCAATAAAGACTGTTTTCAACCTGTTATCAGACAGGGATCATTTTATAGTCCTTGGTGACTTTAATGTTCCTGAATGTGACTGGACACCAAGTGTTGGTGAGACTTATTTATTGCCTTCTTGGCAGCATGACCTATTTGACGGTCTGTTTGCTATGTCATTATCGCAGGTCAATCATATAAAAAACTTTAGAAACAGATCCTTGGATTTATGCTTCGTATCTGATCCATCTAGAGTGTCTCTAAAAAGGACTCATCCACTTTCTTTACCAGAAGATTCTTATCATCCCACTTTTGAAGCTACTTTTGATGTATACACATGTATCTTTTGTGTAGTAGGGGAATGCGTGGTTTGAAAAAACCTAGCAAACATATCGGCCATGGCTTGGTCGGTATCTGCAGTGGTATTTTCAAACGACAACTTTGAAGGAAAGACAGAAGATTTACGCTTCATATTAACAAAACTATAAAACTGTTTAGGGTTCTCAAGGAACTGAGACCTACAACGAGCTAGATAGTTTTTATAACATTTCGCTTTAAGGACTGAGAAATTTAATCGTGCAGTTAAAAAACGGGAAAAAGCTAAACTGCAATTATTAATTTTATATTTTTTAAATAAGCTAGATTTTAAATTTTTAAGGCGAGACAGCTCTTTGTAAAACATGGTGGCTTACTCGAGCATGTCTGATAGAAACGCGGTACACAAATATCAAAGAAAGAGTCAATGGTCTTATAAAATATGCTTACCACTACTGAAATGTTAGTAGTGGAGTAAAGCTCTGACCAGTTGCAGTTGGATAGTAAAAAGTTCAATAATACAAAGTCTGCTTTTCTAAAGCATCGTATACATTTGCACAATTTTTCATATTTAACAAAACATTTACCTAGATCAAAAGTAGCTTCAATAGTGGGATGATAAGAATCTTCTGGTAAAGAAAGTGGATGAGTCCTTTTTAGAGACACTCTAGATGGATCAGATACGAAGCATAAATCCAAGGATCTGTTTCTAAAGTTTTTGATATGATTGACCTGCGATAATGACATAGCAAACAGACCGTCAAATAGGTCATGCTGCCAAGAAGGCAATAAATAAGTCTCACCAACACTTGGTGTCCAGTCACATTCAGGAACATTAAAGTCACCAAGGACTATAAAATGATCCCTGTCTGATAACAGGTTGAAAACAGTCTTTATTGCTGACAAGTGTTGCAAATAGACTGACCATTCCGATGACGGCGGAATATATGAACAGGTTATAAAACAGAAAAAACCGGGAAAGTGTAATTTTACACAAATAAATTCAATACAATGTTGAACTTCCGGTTGAAAAAGTTCCGATGATATGACGGAGTTTACTGCAATCAGAACTCCCCAACCACGTCGGCCAGGTCGATCAAGCCTGTTACATGTTCTGGCCAAAATGTTGGAGAACATATAATGGCTAGCAGTTCAGCCTGGATACAAATTTTAAAGGACGATATGTCCCTCTCATATGAGATGGATGTTCGATGTTCAATGTTCGATAAAATTGCATTATGAACACTCCAAATACTTTCGGTACAAATAATTACATTAAAAAACTACACACCACTGGAATTGAGCTAAGGTCTCCTCGATTGAGGAAATAACATTTGAAACAACCGACAAAACTAGTAGCAAAAGATATATTCGAACAAGCCCGTCAGTAAGATACCCTTCGCCCCATTGTTATTGGTCCTATTTGGAGGATAGATTCATATAGTATTAATAAAAGTGTAAATTCATTATTTACCGAAAAAGTTGCGCGGATTTACTTGCCGGTAGTTAGGTGAAGCCGTGACATCGAAAGGCAATGAGTTGAGATAATACCTTATTTTATTTCTCGGGCGGAAACGAATAAGACATCAAAACTGAATTACAAAGCAATTATAGCGTACACGCAAATATGCTAAACAACGACATCACTTCAAATGCTTACCCTGCATTCTCTCTGTGTCATTTTTCAGTCACCAATCTGGAGACCGTAGACTTTGGTAAACTACGGCGATCCCGTCGTTCACATAAGTAACTGAGCGCAGACTTCTTGGCTGGATCTCACAATAGGCTACACCACCCACGGGGAGCTCTATGGTCAAGAACTCTCCGATGATAACCGACAGAAAGTAGCACCGGGCGAAGCAGTTTAATCCTCGATCATATGATCTCCTTCGTCACATTTCGCTATGATGTTGCGGACTATCCGTAGTGTAAACCCTTCTTTCGCGACGGGAAAAATAGTTGTGCAAGTGTTACGGCTAGCAAAATATTCTGCACTTCCATAATCAACATTATCTTTCTAGCTAGCAAGATTTCATACAAATAGCCGGTATCAACTTGTAAATCTTTTGTCGCTTTGAGAATTGAATTGACGGTTTCTGTTAGCTGGTTGATATTTGCCGAATGATAACCCCTCCCATACTAGGATTCGTCCCTCGACAATGGGGATGCATCTGGTGCGCGAGTATTCGGTGATGTGCGGTGAGGCAAAAAATATAGAAAGGAAGTGGATGAAACCAACCCTGTGGGTAACATTTTAACTATGCTTCTGTTTGTTAGGAGGATAACCCAGTACCAAGAACACTAAATTTAAATGTTACATGGCGAGAACATTTTTAAGACTGATTAAAATTATGCCAAGTGGCGGAAAAAAAGGTGGGCGAGATTTGTCAAAGTTAGGGCATTGTCTTTGGGAGAGCTATTTCAACTTGTCCTTGTAGACCACCCTCCCCTTAATGAGGACTGTAGTCCTCATGTCCGCTTCTACGGCTCTCTCCTAACACAGAGGCGTGAGCTTATTTCCAAGCCTACGGTTGGATTTGAACAAAACTTTTTCTCCAACGTCAAAACCTCTATTTTGTCGAGAGGCATTCTCTCAGGCTCTGAGTGCAACGTGAGCGTTTCATATCCTGTTTCGTATTTCCTCCTGTGGCTCGTCTGGGTATTCTTGTACAATGTCAACGGGCCTTTTGTTAACCACCGAATGGATTGACATATTCTATTCCATCGTGGCCAACAAAATTACCTCTACCGTGTCACTTATGCCTCTGTCGATCTGTAGGCATCTGGTGAGTTCCACCATCGTGCTATGGTGTTTCAAGCGTTTCACTTTTCCATTAGAAAACCTTGTAGTAGTGGTGTGTTTGAAATACTAATACCAAAGTTGTTGGACGTGATTATGTGCAAATTTTGTACTATTTCATTGGAAAGCTTTGCCATTTACGGAAACTATTACTCGGAGGGACTTTGTTTAACGTACTCTTGTGCTGCTCTATGTGCCCTAAGATTCTAACAGTGTCAAAATCTCGTGGCTGGGAATCTCAGAAATATTTCATCCTGAATCATCGTGAGCATGTGCAAGTCGCAATGGAGAGCATTCACGCCCTTTGACACAATTAACCCTGAGAGATCGTTCATAAGAGCCTGTCCGGTGGTAAAGTTAACTGTGTGTCGCTTTTTATGTTTGAACATTATAAAAGTGCGTTTCAAAGAAAACCGCGATTTCTCTAGAATTATCTGATTCTGGAAGCAATTTAACGGATTTTCTGTTGTTTCAATGGTGCGAGTGAGAGAGAGCTTGCTGTGGATTGATGCTGCGGCGGACTCGGGTTATTTTTATTCCAAAGCGTTAAGCTGTTCGCTACGAGATTCTCTTTGTCGGGCTTGTAAAAGATTCGTGTATTAGATTCGTCTATATGCGCTTTCCACCTTTTAATCATAACATTAGGATTTGATTCCGTTACTGAAAAGGTTATGATGGTTGGTAAAGATATTTATATCTTTAACTCCATACAAATAATGCCGAAGCTTGGCTAAGTCCTAATTAACTTCCGTCTTTTATCGTTCTCGATATCATGGTAATTGAACAGACTTCTTGAGACAACACCGCGTCGATACCGTAAGCTGAAGCGTCGGTCATTAGATCGAACGGCTTCTTATAGTCGGGATATCTGAGCATGACCTCTTCAGATGCTAATATGTTACGCAATTTTTGAAACGCATGTTATTGCTCAGACAATTGGATGTTTCGGAATCTGTGTCTACTGACAGCTCCATTTTCACCATTTAATATACCCGAGATGGGCCTTTCTATGCTGCGAAGTCCTTTATGAAACATGTGTAATAACTTGCGAGGTCAAGGAACAACTTGACCTCAAACCCTGTGTTGGGCTCCGGGAACTCCGGTATTGCCCTGACTTTTTCCGGGTCTGTCATTATACCGTTACTGGTTACTATGATTTTACTATTACCATAAGAATTTCACGATTTTCTTAAAAAAACAAGTCGGAAAGGCTACAGTCGAGCTGACTCGACTGTGATATACCCGCTACAATTCTTCGGAAAAACACGTGCCAAATGTGAACAATGCGTTCTTGCTTTTTATTTCTTTCCGTCTCTAATTTGTATTGCCTATGCAAGTTCCACTCGATTCTTATTGGATTTTGCCCTTTGCTTTTATTACTTTGCAGTTATAAATTATGCATGTGTGATAGAGACGCCTATACATACATACATATGTATATGCTGCCTCACAATACATCTCAACATATCTAATTAGATTTGTCGTTTGTTTTTTGTGTTGCTGCTCAATGTCTCTTTCGATTCTAAGTGGCTTTAAATATACTAAACATTTATTTTGAATTTTGCAACACACTATAAATTAAAAAAAGAATATAAGATACAAAAAAAATAAATATAAGGCGCCGCGGCACACCCAGGAGTTGAACTCCGGACCTCTCGCTTAACAGTCAACTACCATCACCACTCGACTACTGCATTTCTTACGCAATGACCGATAATCGGTGCACATAATTAAAAAAAAAAAGTTGCCACATAATTAAAAAAAAAAAAAAAAGTTGCCACATAATTACAAAAAGTTGTCTGCTGCTGGAGTTGACCTCGGGTACGGACATTAGGAAAAACCGACATAAGCACATGGCCACAGGGTAATACTATTTCTCGTATATCTTCTTTATTTATCAGCCGATGGTTTTTATCACATGTATAAAAATGATTGCTGTAGAGCTATATTTGCAGCTACAATCGATTTATGGGGTCGGATGGAGGCGTGGCAAAAATCCAAAATCTTGATCTGCGTGCAGAATTAACACATATTGTCCCCAAATTTGGTAGCTCTAGCTCTTAAAATAGCTGAGATCTTGGTTTTCACACGGACGGACAGACAGACAGACGGACAGACGGACATGGCTATATCGACTCGGCTGTTCATGCTGATTCAGAATATATATACTTTATGGGGTCTGAGATGTCTTCTTCTGCCTGTTACAAACATTTTCGGTTGGCACAAAGCTATACGAGCCCCAACCACTATTAATTCGAACAGCATGTGTTTTTGGCAGTGTGCAATATTCAACACACGATATTTTCAATACTATTGCAGATAACATATGCCAATGTATTTTGTCTAAAAGAGCATTTTATTCTCTTTACGATGACAACAAATTTCTTGTATTTCCAACAACAACAACAACAACAACATGAGTAATTCATTCAAACGGTAGACTTAACAGATAAGAAAAAAATGACCACTATTAATTCGAACGCTGCGCAAGCTTACTGTTATCTCAAAAGAAGAACAAAGCAAAAGCAACCAATGTAACGGGATCACTATCTAGTTATAATCTGCAAATAATAACACAATGCAGAATGCAAAAAAATTTTAAATTACTGCAGATCAGTAAAAGTTTAGCAACGATGGTACGTGGTAAGCCTATTGGCACCGAAATCAGAGTATTGATTAGAAATTATTATAAATCTGGGAAGACAATTACTGAAATAAGCAAACAATTACATTTGTCTAAATCGTCAGTGCATGGGGTGATCCAATTGTTCAATAAAACTGGGAATATTGAAAATAATATTGCAAATAGAGGGCGAACATCAGAAATAACACCTCCGCGACAAAAGGGAACTGGCCAAAATTGTAAAGGCTGATCGTCGCCAATCATTAAGAAATTTGGCTTCAGAGTGGTCGCAGAAAATTGGCAAAACTGTCAAGCGAGAATGGACGCGACTGCAGTTAAAAAATATTGGATATGGTTTCTATAAAGTATGTTTTGTTATTATTATGTATCACACCCAATAACTTATCTGACTTGTAGGCCAAGGAAAAACCCTTGCTAACGCTTCGTCAAAAAAAAAGCGTTTGCAATGGGCTCGGGAAAGGATGTCTTGGACTCAAAGGCAATGGGACACCATCATATTTAGCGATGAAGCTAAATGTGATGTTAGTGTCGGCGATACGAGAAAACGCGTCATCCGTACAAACACAGAAACATACCATAAAGACTGTCTTAAAAGGACAGTAAAGTTTCCTGCAAGCACTATGGTATGGGAATGTATGTCTGCCAAAGGATAAGGAAAGCTACATTTTATTGAAGGGACGGTTAATGCTGAAAAATATATTAATATTTTGGAAGAAAGTTTGCTGCCATCAATACCAAAACTGGCAGATTGTGGTGAATTCACTTTTCAGCAGGACGGAGCATCATCGCACTCAGCCAAAATAACCAAAAATTGGCTGCAATATAAGCAAATGGAGGTTTTAGATTGGCCATCAAATAGTCCAGATCTAAGCCCCATAGAAAATATTTGGTGGCTAATGGAAAGAAAGCTTCGTAATGAGCCACAAAGGAGCATTTCTGACCTCAAAATTAAGTTACAAGAGATGTGGGACTCGATTTCTCGAGAACATTGCGAAAATTTATTAAAATCAATGCCAAAACGTGTTAAATGTGTAATACAGGCCAGAGGCGACGTTACACAATTCTAATATTAATTAATTTGTTATATTACACAGCGTTCGAATTAATAGTGGTCATTTTTTTCTTATCTGTTAAGTCTACCGTTTGAATGAATTACTCATGTTGTTGTTGTTGTTGTTGTTGGAAATACAAGAAATTTTTTTTTGTCATCGTAAAGAGAATAAAATGCTCTTTTAGACAAAATACATTGGCATATGTTATCTGCAATAGTATTGAAAATATCGTGTGTTGAATATTGCACACTGCCAAAAACACATGCTGTTCGAATTAATAGTGGTTGGGGCTCGTAATATCCTTATACTCTTCGAGTAGCGGATATAAAAACGCGATTTTTTCACTGACACTTTCATGTCTGCCCGGTAAACCCATTGTTAAACCCATTTTACAGACTTGACATGAGATGCCTCATCCCCAAAGAAAATAATGACATCGTCAACATAAACATAGCAAATCTTGCCAATCTGTTCTCGCAGGATGTCGTCAATCGCTTTCCGAAAGATATTAGCAGTATTCATGAGGTCAAATGGAAGCCTCTTGAATTCATATTTTCCCTCGTGATTGAGAAATCCATCTTCTCACGGTCGCGTTCCGCGAGTACGATTTGGTGGTAGCCAGATTTGAGATCTAGAATCTTAAAAGTTGCGGGCTATGAACAAGTTTCCTAATATCTTTGAGATATTCGGTATAGGATATTTAACGGAAATTGTTCGCTCGTTGAATTTGCGAAAATCTTTAACCAGTCGCCTGTTTTGGTTTCCCGCATCGTCGGTGCCCTTTTTGTGCACAACCCAAATGGGATTATTGTAAGGGGAGGCAGATTTTTGAATTATATCGTTACTTAGAGAATTTTGTTCCTCCTTATTGACGAATTCGGCGACCCCCATTGGATATGGATATAGTTTGGTATAAATGGGGTCTTCAGTCATTGTTCTGATGGTGGCCACCACTTATACGGTGTTATACGGTAAGGATTCGTTGGGATTCGCAAAGTCGATAACGTTAACATTTTTAGAAAGGTACTTCGGACTTGAAGGGGTGCGTCTGAGCAATCCACATCACTCAATTTGACGTTGGAACAGGAGATATGTTCGATTTTTGTACCCCATTTGAGTTGACCGGAGGCTAAGCAAAGCGATGCGTTAACAGCTCGAAGCCAATTAGTCCGTGAAATGTAGATAAGTCCGGTAAGAGAAAAAATACAGCTTTTAATAAAAAAAACGAAATATTTGGGTAATACCCACCAAGCTTTTTCTAAATAAAAATAATAAAGTCAACAGTTTTAGACGGAAACAACAATAGACACACAGTGACAATGAATCGCTTAAAGAAACTTCAAGTAGTTTTTGAACAGATGAACCCAACAGAGTTAAATTTTAAAAGTTTTCTGAATTGCATTGCTGCATTGCAAGCTGCTGGAGCTTTTCGGCCACCGGTATATCGTCCAAAATATGTAAGTTAACTAAAGTTAACGGTCTCCGAATTGCTGACAATGAAATGAAACCGTGAGAATGCAGAGTAAGCATTTGACCAGATGTCGTTGCATAGACGGCAAACATACCATATTTGCGTGGCCGCTATGAGTATGATTGCGAAACAGTTTCGCTTTCATTGAAAATTAAGATCGTTAACGCTGCACCGATCACGGCCCGAGAAATAACGAGGATTAATCAATAACTCCATGCCTCTTATTGTCACGGCTTCACCTGACTACCGGCAAGTAAATCCGCGCGACCCACGCGGTTAATAATTCATTGGCACCCTACGGCCCAACTTAGCGGCTTCTGTATTTTTTTCCTACAAAAAAAAGGAATAAAAGTGAAAGTATTTTAATCCAACGGTTGGATTAAAAAAAATATTAAAGTTTACTAAATTGCTTTGATCAAAGCCGCTTGAATTCTTCGGGCAGCGGAGTGTCGCCAGATCAGCATGCAAGCTATCTGGACAGCGAGGACTGTGGTGCTGGAGCAACAGGAGCCACAGCTGCAAAACTAACCAGACAAAACCTGGATTAAACCCCAAATATGTAAGTGGGCCCTTTTTCTTTAAATTATTTCAAGTCGGCAATAGTTAAGTAGAAATTGACTGGTTCTGCAAGTTTTTCAAAAGATAGGGAGAAAGTGCTGAAGTTCCCTTTATAAGATTAAAACTAAAACTAAAAACTAAATTAAAAATTTGCAGTTGGAATAATTTGCTCTCTGTCCCTTTTTTTCTTGGTAAAATCCAATCGTAGACTTGGGGAACAAACTCACGCCTCTGAGTGAGGAGATAACCGTAAAAGCGGATAGGGGGACCACAGTCCTCGTTAAGAGAATGGAGAAATGGTGATAACTTGAAATAGCTTTCCTAAAAATGATGTCCGTGCTCTGGCAAAACTCGCCTATCCCTTTTTTTTTAGCCACTTGGCATAATTTTAAGCAGGTTTAAACATTAACATTTAAATTTAGTATGTCTTGGTGTTGGGTTATCCTCTTTACAAACAGAAGCATTGTTAGACAGGTAGAAATAAATTCCAGAGTCCAGAATCAAATCAACCAGCTATCAGTAACCGTCAATTCAATTCTCAAAGCAACAAAAGATTCACAAGTTGATACCGGTCATTTGTATGAAACCTTGCTAGTTAGAAATAGAATGTTGATGATGGAATTGTAGAATCTCATGCTAGACATAATACTTGAAAAACTAAACATAATACTTGCAAAACTAAACTATCATGCAGACTAGAAGTTTTGTTGGCTTGAGGAGCCCACAAACACACCCGTAAGGGACCTTATGTCTATTTCGTCCGTTAAAGTGCTACAATTCGATAACGCCCTACACTTCATAATAAGGTTTCCTAAAAAAAGATTTAGATGTAGAAAGATTACCTTTTTACCCGTCGCGAAAGAAGGCTTCACACTACGGATAGTCGGAAACGTCAAAGCGGAATGTGACGATGCTTGATACGCACGGAACCCTATTTATCAACCAGAACAGCGTCACAAATAATGTCCTGAGAGTCGCAAAATTCCCCTTGCATCGGACCCTTCTGTTGGCGCGTCTAGAGGGCAAGAAGAATTGCGAAGCAAACTTAACGAGATAGTTGCTGGGATTGGGTCAGCCGAGGGCAGTCTTAACTTAGAGGGGGGATTAGTTAACTAAAACCAACGGTCTCCGAATTGCCGACTAAGAAATGATACCGTGAGAATGCAAAGTAATCATTTGACCGAATATCGTTGCATAGACGGCAAACACAGAATATTTGCATGGCCGCTATGAGTGTGATTGCGAAACAGTTTCGCTTTCATTGAAAAATAAGATCACTTTGTAATTCAGTTTTGATTTTCCACTCGTTAACGCTGCACCGATCACGGCCCGAGAAATAACGAGGATTAATCAATAACTCCATGCCTTTCATTGTCACGGCTACGCCTGACTACCGACAAATGAATCCGCATGACCCACGCGGTTAATAATTAATTTGTATGTGGGCCCTTTTTATAACCGCTACTCGTAGAGTAGAAGGGTATTATAGCTTTGTGCCAACCGAAAATGTCTGTAACAGTCAGAAGGAGACATCTCCGACCCCATAAAGTATATATATTCTGAATCAGCATGAACAGCCGAGTCGATATAGCCATGTCCGTCTGTCTGTCTGTCCGCCCGTGTGAAAACCTATATCTCAGCTTTTATTTATTTATTTTTTTTTTTTTTGGACGTTGATACAATGAATGTATAATCAAGTGGTCCTTGCAAAACCAAGCCGATGCTTGTTACGCGCGGATCCCAGACACAGCGAATGTCCACCTCCCGCCCAACCGACCGAGGGGCACAGTCGTCTGACGTACGACTCGAAACGCGAAACGCGAAATAGAGAACGCGGGCATGCAACGATACCGAGATAGAACAGAATTTCGAGGAAAGATTACTTAATTTCTAGATAGGTAGGACAAAATTTCAAATTTTAGGCATGCAACAGAGGAAGCGTTAGAAGAAAGAAAGTAAAGATTATTATAGTCAGAACATAATACCCTAAACGGATCGTGAAGGGCATAGTTAGACCTACAATTAGGAAGAGTTAGTGGTAAGTAATTACGTGTTAATCTACAAGTGACAGAAAAGTGTAGCTGGCTAACCAGGTCAACACTGTCAATGTCACCTTGGATGAGGTTATTAATAAATACTACACCCAGCATGGTTCTACGATTAGCTAGAAAAGGTAAGTTAAGTAGTAGAAGTCTACTGCCATAGGAAGGAAGTCTTAAATTTACGTCCCAGTTAAGGCCTCGTAAGGCGAAAATTAAAAAAATTTTTTGTACAGATTCAATGCGGTTTTTGTGAGTAGTGTACTGGGGACACCATACGCATGATTCATATTCCAGAATTGGACGAACAAGTGAGGTGTAGAGGGTCTTTGTTACATAAGGATCGTCAAACTCCTTAGACCATCTTTTAATAAAGGCAAGCACACCCATGGCTTTATTGACCATATGGGAAATATGTTCGGAAAACTTTAGTTTTCGGTCCAAACGGACCCCAAGATCATCAACTAGAGTAATTCTTTCTAAGACACAACCCCAAAGAGTGTAGGAAACGTACTTTGGAGTGGCTCGATAGAATGTCATCAGCTTGCATTTGGAGCTGTTCAGGTTTAAGGAATTTGCACAACACCAGGAATAAAAACTATTTACGTCGGCTTGTAAGTGCGAGTGGCAGTAGTCATCTTTAAATTGATAACAAAGCTTTACATCGTCCGCATACATGAGAGTACGGGAGTTATGTATGACCAAAGGGAGGTCATTGATGAAAAGCGTAAAAAGGAGGGGGCCTAGATGGCTACCCTGAGGAACGCCAGATGTGGCATGAAGAAGGTGTGAAAATACATTTTTAAAGAGAACTCTTTGGGTTCTGCCAATCAGATAACTCACAATCCAATTAAGAAGTTTTGGTGTGAAGCCTAAGAGGCTGAGCTTATGTGCAAGAAGGGAATGATTTACTGAGTCAAAAGCCTTACTGAAATCAGTGTATATAACATCAGTTTGAAGATTTTCCTGAAAACCTTTTATAACAAAGGATGTCAGCTCCAGTAAGTTTGTCGTAGTAGAGCGACGTTTTATAAATCCGTGCTGAGAAGGCGATATGACGGATCTACAGAAATGTTGCAAGTGAGGAGTTAAAGCATTCTCGAAGAATTTAGGTATAGCCGACAATTTAGAGATACCTCTCTAATTGCTTGCTTCAGACTTACTGCCCTTCTTAAACAAGGGAATGATAAAAGATTCCTTCCAAATGGAAGGAAAGGATGAAGTATCTAAGGACAGCGAAAACAGTTTGAGCAATGGCTTACTTAGGGAGTTGGCACAGAACCGAAGTACACAAGCGGGAACACCGTCTGGGCCTGGTGAAAAAACTGGTTTAACCAAGTGAAGATCCTTAACAAGTGAATTCTCGTTTAGAATAGGGGTGAAGATACCATTTGAGCAAGGAATATTGTATGGATAAACATGAATCTTTTGTGTAGTAGGCGAATGCGTGGTTTGACAAAACCTAGCAAACATATCGGCCATGGCTTGGTCGGTATCTGCAGTGGTATTTTCAAACGACAACTTTGAAGGAAAGACAGAAGATTTACGCTTCATATTAACAAAACTATAAAACTGTTTAGGGTTCTCAAGGAACTGAGACCTACAACGAGCTAGATAGTTTTTATAACATTTCGCGTTAAGGACCGAGAAATTTAATCGTGCAGTTAAAAAACGGGAAAAAGCTAAACTGCAATTATTAATTTTATATTTTTTGAATAAGCTAGATTTTAAATTTTTAAGGCGAGACAGCTCTTTTGTAAACCAAGGTGGCTTACTCGAGCATGTCTGATAGAAACGCGGTACACAAATATCAAAGAAAGAGTCAATGGTCTTATAAAATATGCTTACCGCCACTGAAATATCAGTAAATACCAGTCGCAGTTGGAAAGTAAAGAGTTCAATAATACAAACTCTGCATTTCTAAAGCAGCGTATACGTTTGCACAGTTTTTCGTATTTAACAAAACATTTACCTAGATCAAAAGTAGCTTCAAAAGTGGGATGATAAGAATCTTCTGGTAAAGAAAGAGGTTGAGTCCTTTTTAGAGACACCCTAGATGGATCAGATATGAAGCATAAATCCAAGGATCTGTTTCTAAAGTTTTTGATATGATTGACCTGCGACAATGACATCTCAAACAGACCGTCAAATAGGTCATGCTGCCGAGAAGGCAATAAGTAAGTCTCACCAACACTTGGTGTCCAGTCACATTCAGGAACATTAAAGTCACCAAGGACTATAAAATGATCCCTGTCTGATAACAGGTTGAAAACAGTCTTTATTGCAGACAAGTGTTGCAAATAGACTGACAATTCCGATGACGGCGGAATATATGAACAGGTTATAAAACAGAAAAAACCGGGAAAGTGTAA
This sequence comes from Zaprionus inermis, assembly GCA_018151445.1. Lineage (NCBI taxonomy): Eukaryota > Metazoa > Arthropoda > Insecta > Diptera > Drosophilidae > Zaprionus > Zaprionus inermis. The sequence continues at coordinate 100,224 of JAECXD010000435.1, forward strand.
TTTTACACAAATAAATTCAATGCAATGTTGAACTTCCGGTTGCAAAAGTTCCGATGATATGACGGAGTTTACTGCAATCAGAACTCCCCCACCACGTCGGCCAGGTCGATCAAGCCTGTAGGTTGTATACTTACTTGGTAAAACTTCGGTGCTTAAAATATCCGGTTTTAACCAAGTTTCAGTAAACACTAAAACATGGGAGGTAAAAGAAAGGCTGTTTAGGAATAGATTAGATAATTTGCTACATAATCCTCTAACATTTTGGTATGTAAGAAGAAAAGTAGCACTTAGTTTTTTGCGTTTTGTTTTTGGGTGGACGTTTCTGGGATTGGCAATGAAAGAACAATCGGTTTCCGATTCTTTTTCTTCTTCGCCTCGAACTCTTTAACCATTACATGTTCTGGCCAAAATGTTGGAGAACATATAATGGGTAGCAGTTCAGCCGGGACACTAATTTTAAAGGACGATATGTCCCTCTCATATGCGAATTTAAAGTTTTCCACTTTAAACTCGACAGATTGTATTTTGGCTTGAATATAAGCCGCTACATCTTGAGATGTTAGATCAGGGGCAAGCCGGGAAACGAAAATTGGTTTCCTTAGTGGAAACAAACACCTTTTTAGGCTCCACGGGTATTACACCTATGGGATAGTTCATAACCGGTAATCGCGAACTTGAACTTGCCTTAGGTATTTCTATAATCTGTGGTACAGGCAAAGAATCCACAGCGGACACATCAGAAATTTTGTGTGACACCATTTGCACACACTCGTTGATGACTTTCTCTGACACCGATGATCTCGTCACCATAGGAGTAGTGAACGACATCACCGGCTGAGTCACAAGAGTGCATGGCTGGTCAATGAGAGGAGGCGGAATGGCAGCAGGCAAAGGCTTCGCTACGTGAGCAGATTTCTTACGCTTGGGCGACTCATTTAATAGCTTTAAACGTCCAACGCTGAGAACTGATCGGCAAGTTTACGAAAACTTGTGAGGCCCGTGTATTATTTTTGTTGTTGGTACATGTTTATGTAGTGAGCGATTTGCCTACATACTCGTTTCGAAATTCAGGAATTCAAATTTGAATTTGCATTTGAATTTGCACAACGGTTTTCACCACACCCAGAGTCGCACCGATAATCGACCGGTCTGGCAACTCCAAATCGGCCGATCTACGATCAGTGTTGGGAAGTGGAGTGGGAAAAATATCGATTGCATGGGTCAACTATCGTGCTCGATATTTTTCTTTTCACTTATTGAAAACGGAGAAGCACGCTGCCTTTTTTTTCGCTGATTGAAAACGGAGGAGCACGCTGCAAAATTTCGACGAGGGAAGAATTAAAAGTGAACAAATTAAAAGCTACTAGACAAAGGAGTGAATTAGAGTGAAAGATCATCCCAACGTGCAGCGCTATACAGTTGTGGGCATTCGAGACAACTGAACCGCGTGTGTCCAGAGGAGCGCTATACTGTGTGTGGCGTTCGAGACACAACTGAACCACGTGTGGCCAGAGGAGCGCTAGCGCTTCCGCGCTTATTTTTTTCTTCGGAAGGCGGCAGTGCATGCCTGCCCCCCCCCGCCATACTGTGTCAGACGTCGCCCTGTGCATCGCAGGCTAGTGGTTCTGGAGCACGACACCCGAGAGTGCGTTAGTGAATTTACGGTGGATATTCCTTGGCCCTATTTGTTCCCCTAACCTAGCTGGTACTAGCAGGAGTGAGACGAACTGTGCGAACAGACGACGGGAAGGACACCAACATTTTTAATTTTTACATCAAACACACAAACACTCACATTGTTAAACACACACTCTCAAGTTTCACACACACGTGTTCTAAACACACACACAAACACATTCATGTATATCGGTTCTGTGCCAACTCCCTAAGTAAGCCATTGCTCAAACTATTTTCGCTGTCCTTAGATACTTCATCCTTTCCTTCCATTTGGAAGGAATCTTTTATCATTCCCTTGTTTAAGAAGGGCAGTAAGTCTGAATCAAGCAATTATAGAGGTATCTCTAAATTGTCGGCTATACCTAAATTCTTCGAGAATGTATTAACTCCTCACTTGCAACATTTCTGTAGATCCGTCATATCGCCTTCTCAGCACGGATTTATAAAACGTCGCTCAACTACGACAAACTTACTGGAGCTGACATCCTTTGTTATAAAAGGTTTTCAGGAAAATCTTCAAACTGATGTTATATACACTGATTTCAGTAAGGCTTTTGACTCAGTAAATCATTCCCTTCTTGCACATAAACTCAGCCTCTTAGGCTTCACACCAAAACTTCTTAATTGGATTGTGAGTTATCTGAATGGCAGAACCCAAAGAGTTCTCTTTAAAAATGTACTTTCACACCTTCTTCATGCCACATCTGGCGTTCCTCAGGGTAGCTATCTAGGCCCCCCCTCTTTTTACGCTTTTTATCAATGACCTACCTTTGGTCATACATAACTCCCGTACTCTCATGTATGCGGATGATGTAAAGCTTTGTTATCAATTTAAAGATGACTACTGCCACTCGCACTTACAAGCCGACCTAGATAGTTTTCATTCCTGGTGTTGTGCAAATTTCTTAAACCTGAACAGCTCCAAATGCAAGCTGATGACATTCTATCGAGCCAGTCCAAAGTACGTTTCCTACACTCTTTGTGGTTGTGTCTTAGAAAGAATTACACTAGTTGATGATCTTGGGGTCCGTTTGGACCGAAAACTAAAGTTTTCCGAACATATTTCCCATATGGTCAATAAAGCCATGGGTGTGCTTGGCTTTATTAAGAGATGGTCTAAGGAGTTTAACGATCCTTATGTAACAAAGACCCTCTACACCTCACTTGTTCGTCCAATTCTGGAATATGGATCATGCGTATGGTGTCCCCAGTACACTACTCACAAAAACCGAATTGAATCTGTACAAAAAATTTTTTTAATTTTCGCCTTAAGAGGCCTTAACTGGGACGTAAATTTAAGACTTCCTTCCTATGGCAGTAGACTTCTACTACTTAACTTACCTTCCCTAGCTAATCGTAGAACCATGCTGGGTGTAGTATTTATTAATAACCTCATCCAAGGTGAAATTGACAGTGTTGACCTGGTTAGCCAGCTACACTTTTCTGTCCCTTGTAGATTAACACGCAATTACTTACCACTAACTCTTCCTAATTGTAGGTCGAACTATGCCCTTCACGATCCGTTTAGGGTATTATGTTCTGACTATAATAATCTTTACTTTCTTTCTTCTAACGCTTCCTCTGTTGCATGCCTAAAATTTGAAATCTTGTCCTACCTATCTAGAAATTAAGTAATCTTTCCTCGAAAATCTTTTCTATCTCGGTATCTTTGCATGCCCGCGTTCTCTATTTCGCGTTTCGCGTTTCGAGTCGTACGTCAGACGACTGTGCCCCTCGGTCGGTTGGGCGGGAGGTGGACATTCGCTGTGTCTGGGATACGCGCGTAACAAGCATCGGCTTGGTTTTGCAAGGACCACTTGATTATACATTCATTGTATCAACGTCAAAAAAAAAAAAAAAAAAAAAAAAAAAATGTACACACACGTGCTCTAAACACACACTCTCAAGTTTCACACACACACAAACACATTCATGTACACACACAAACACATTCATGTATATATACACACACGTGCTATAGACGCACACTCGCATATGTACAGTGCGCATACCCAATTCGCACTCATATTTGTACATTTATTTTAATTCATTCATTCATTCACTTATTCATATTCTTCATTTACCTATTAGTTTCCAAATTATTATTTGATTAATTTTAATTTTTATTATTTTTCGTTTTCATTTCAATTAATTTGTTAATCCTTTTTGATTTCAATTTTTTTTTTTATTACCTTTTCGTTCATTTTCATTTTCATTTTCATACATCATTCGCATACACACAAACAACAAAAAAACTTTGTAACGTAAATAAAGATCAGTAAAAGTGACGAATAAGTAAATAAAACAGGGATTGAGTGATAGGACAGAAGATTTGCTTTGGTGTGAGAGTATTCTTGGTGTTGTTATTGTGACATTATTATTTTTCCTCAGCTGTTTCGTCGGGGCCCCAACGGATCACGGGTGAGTCGATAACAATAACAAAACAAACCGATTATATTATACACGTACAAACTATTGCATAACTATCGCTAGTCGTATTTTGCTCATCTCTCTTACGTGCAAATAACTTATCGACCCAAATTACAAATATAGAAATTATTTAAAGAGAAAAGAAAATAAGAAGGAATAATCAAAAAGGATAGAATGTTAGGGAAGTAAAGCTAGTTTTCTTTTAAATTATCATGCAGCACGAAGCCGCATGCACAATAAATGTTAATTATAAGTAAAATTAAAAAAATTAATATGGAGTAAATCAAGTTTTTTGAGGCACTAAGGGCGGTAGCATAACAGCAACATGGGTAGTATCGGTATTCCGATATCGATAGTACATGGTTGGGTGGGTGAAGAAGGAGAGCATTACATCTAGCTCTCCGACTAGATCGTTCGTTAGGGGTAGTCCGTCCGTTTATTTTGGCCTTCCCATTTCTTGCCACTCCCTCTTCTAATAGTCCTATAACCTGTCGATATTTTCTAGTAACATCGATAACCGAACCTGCACACAAAACCCCGCCCATTTTCCCTGAGCTTAGCCGGCTGTAATTTAGACAGGGTGTGCAGGGGAGGTTACTGGACTTCGGTCGTTACAAACTGCCAAACAATTCCCGAAATCCAGTCTTTGTCTGCCGCATGAACGACATCATATCGTTCTCCGCTTCCCGACAAATGTCACAACAGTAGCGCAAACCAGTGCGCTTGCCACGGCGTCAGCCGTAGAGGCCGTGTAGCCGGCACATTTTTTTTGCACGACGTTGTCGCAAAGCCAGCAAGAGATGCTTGGCTGAGCAACGGTCACCTGCTTTAGGCAGGATTTCTTAAAGCAGATTACGCCTTCCATTATACGGGGTCTCTACTGTAGCCAAGAAAAACTACCGCAATAACAAAAGCAAAAATAAAAGAAAAGAGAACAAATAAAATAAATGAGAGAGGATTGCGAGTCAAGAGCGCACGCAAAAGATAATGAGAGTAGGCGAGTGAGCGCGAGAGAGTGTTAGGCACACACACGCTAAAAGATGTGAGAGAGTTGAGTTGTTACTGTTATGCTGCAACGAGAATGCAACAACAACAGACGAAAAAGAAGAGCACAATAAAAACAATTGCACTCTGAAAATCGAGGAGCAAAAAAGAAACAACGAAATGGCAGTGGAATAGAGTTAGAATAAGTATAATTAGTAAATTACAAACCAGTGGGTAAAACAGCAGGCATGCACTCACGATAGTGAACGGATATATTAAAGATTACTTTTAAATTATAATTTTAAAGGCAAACGCCGATTGTTTGCAATTATAAAGTAAAAAAGCGGGGAGCAGAAAAAAACGCGTCCGTTCACTTGGAAGAGATAAGATCATTTACATATATATATTTATATAAAACTTTCTAATATGGCAGTCGTCTGTATGTACGTATGTGCATATGTACATACAGAAATGCCTGTGGCGCGAATTGCGCGGTTATGAAGAAAAAAGGAGGAATTACACACAGCTCCTCTGCCGCATAAAATAAGTGAAATATTATGTACTTATCTGGATATTCCTGACGAGATGCCGTAAGCTGAGGTTCGAGCGGGATGGAGGGATTGGCGAATCTAGCGACGTAATGTCCAACTTGGTTGATTATCCGGCTCGAAGGACCAGTGTTTGTGGTGGCGGCCTGCTCGTTGGGATCGGGGGTGTTCCTGGTGCTGTAAGTAAGACGAACCGACGCGGAGAAACAATTCGAAGTAAAAAGGGTAACAATTCGGGGCGCGTGATCCGTTCACTTCACTTGTATTTTTCAACTAACTTCTAACAAAAAGTGCAACTTAAAGGTATTACATGGTAAACTTAAAGCTAGCTTAACATTATCCCGGATAGAAGAGCTAGAGAGCCTTTCGTTACTCTCTCACTGTTGACGCCGATGTTGCCTACATTTAGGCGGCTCGTTTTCGGCGTAAACAGTATGTATGTATAGGCGTCTCTTTCACACATGCATAATTTATAACTGCAAAATAATAAAAGCAAAGGGCAACATTCAATAAGATTCGAGTAGAACTTGCATAGGCAAAACAAATTAGAGACGGAAAGAAATAAAAAGCAAGAACGCATTGTTCACATTTAGCACGTGTTTTTCCGAAGAATTGTAGCGGGTATATCCCAGTCGAGTCAGCTCGACTGTAGCCTTTCCGACTTGTTTTTTTTTAATTCTGTGCACCGAAAATATTCATATTGCAATTTTATCGGCCGTTGCGAAAGAAGTGCAGTGGTCGAGTGGTGATGGTAGTTGACTGTTAAGCGTGAGGCCCGGAGTTCAACTCATAGGTTCGACGTCGGCCGGCGGCTGTGTGATGTGTTTTTTTTTTTAATTTTGAAAAATATTTATATTTAATTCAAATTAATTTGAATAAACAGAAATTGATGGGGAGAAGAAAATAAGCAAATGATAAACAAAACAACGCCGCTGCGCCGTATTGCATATTTATTATTTTCATGTATAATAATTTACTTCAAAAATCAAGTGCAATTGGACTTGGTCTTAATAGTCATCAGCAATAGACTCTGATTTGACATATTCAACTGATTCATTACAATGTGAGGCACCACATATGCATGTATGGACTTCTCATTTGCGTATACATCAAACAGCCAAGTTCCAACTGTAAGGAAATATTATTTTATATAAGAGCTAGAGCTACCAAATTTGGGGACAATATGTGTTAATTCTGCACGCTGATCAAGTTTATTTTGGATTTTTGCCACGCCTGTACCCGCCCAAAAAAATCGAAAACAATTCGATTGTAGCTGCAAATGTAGCACTACAACTGATTTCCTAGACATGTAATAAAAACCACCATGCGGGTTTGTTGCGTTTCAATAAAATCGGCCGATAAATAAGGAAGATATTCAAAAAATAGTATTGCCCTGTGGCCAAGTGCTTATGTCGGTTTTTCCTAATGTAAGTTCCCGAATTCAACTCCAGCAACAGGCAACTTTTTTTTTTAATTATGTGCACCGAAAATATTCATGTTGCAATTTTAGGGGTCATCGCGTAAGAATTGCAGTGGTCGAGTGGTGATGGTAGTTGACTGTTAAGCGAGAGGTCCGGAGTTCAACTCCTGGGTGCGGCTGCCGACTTATATTTATTATTTTTTTTCGTATCTTATATATTTTTTATTTTACAGTGTGTTTCAACATTCAAAATAAGTTTTTAGTATATTTAAAGCCACTTAGAATCGAAAGAGACATTGAGCAGCAACGGAAAAACAAACGACAAATCTAATTAGATATGTTGAAATGTATTTTACGGCAGCATATATGTATGTATGTATAGGCGTCTCTTTCACACTTGCATAATTTAAAGGCCTCTTCTGAGTTATAAATGCAAAGTAATAAAAGCAAAGGGCGACATCCAATAAGAATCGAGTGGAACTTGAATAGGCAAAACAAATTAGAAACGGAACGAAATAAAAAGCATTAACGCTTTGTTCACTTTTCGCACGTGTTTTTCCGCAGAGTTGTAGCGGTTATATCACAGTCGAGTCAGCTCGACGTTAGCCTTTCCGACTTTGTTTTTTTATTTGTTTGTATGTGTTTGGATATTACGCTTAAGTTATATTAAATGTATATATTCCTAAAGTCGAATTAATTATGTATGGGTGTGGCTATATGTTTTCTAAATAATATTTCATGTGTTTTCGATTTGTTTGTTCTATTTAAATATGTGTTTTCGGAAAAATTTGTAGAATGTACCGTGTGTTCTGCATTTTTGTTATTCTTGTTTTTTATTTTTATTTGTTTTGTAACTTACCTTTGGTTGATTTGTATGTCCTGGCAGATTTGTTTTGGTTAATTTGTAATTTGGTATCTCTGCTACGTTAATCCGCTTGCTGGTCGTTTGTGCACTTTGGTTCACCAGGGTATGTACATACGTCTGTGTGTGTACGTTTTCGTGTCTTTCACGTACATATGCTGATGTTCTAGTTTTTGTTTGTACATATAGTATGTTTATATGTACTTTCACTTTTGCTTCACTTTTTTACTTTTTTTTTCACGTTTTGTATAATATCATGTATAATATTAATATATTAATTAATACTTCTGACTTCGAAAAACGGTTTCGTTAAATGACAATTATGGACTGACTCAAATAAATTTAAAGCTGTTTTTATATAGACGAGGGCTATTGATGATCGTTGATGCTGTGGTATGCACCAGATGCAGCTTTGGTGCAGAAATTAGTACCGTTGTAAATGGTGTTGTATCGGTAGGTCTTGCTCGAAAAACGTCGCGACGCGTCGTCGACGACCAGCCAGGCCAGGGCTATTGCGTCGTTGACGCTGTGGCATGCACCAGGTTGCAGCTTTGGTGCGGCTAATTACAGAAATTAATACCGTTGTAAATCCTGTTGTATCGCTAGGTCTTGCTCGAAAAACGTCGCGACACGTCGTCGACGACCAGCCAGGCGCCAGAGCTGTTCAACCGACAGACGAATTGGACAACAAAAAAAATTCTCTAGAATTGTTGCTTTCGCTAGAATTATTGCCTTTGCAACAGAACTTGGGTAATGCTTGTGTTCGGTCGAACGTATACAGCTTCTAGCTGTGTGCGACAGCGACGTCGTCGACGCTGGTTAGGCACCGGGCCAGTCGCGACGTCCGAACTACAGAATCGACTGGAAATCATTGAAGTTATTGCTTATGAAAACTAAAACTAATACGCATGTTTTATATACTTATACATTTTGTATGTATGTTCGAATCAGCTATCGTAATGTAAGCGAACTATTCGACCGATATGAAGTCGGCACCTCACACTGCCATATAGAAGATAGCGTAGGAATAAACAGAACACGGCGAACAATACAATTGCTAATTGAACATTTCCTTGCGGATGGGCATAGGCGCCTGTTTCATCCGTGAGCCTAGTTGGCCCTTTATTGAAAGTTGCGGATGGGCATAGACGCCTGTTTCATCCGTGAGTCTAGTTGACCCTTTATTGAACGTTGCGAGTGGGCATAGACGCCTGTTTCATCCGTGAACCTAGTTGGCTCTTTATTTATGTATTCATATACATATCGAACATATGTATGTATGTAATTAGGCGGCACTTTCTGTTGCCAAAATTACACTTTGCCATTCATCACATCCAACACTTACTTAGTTATTAAAACTATCCCGATCTGCATTGCGTGGGGTCTTCGTCCTCGGCTCTTCTTCTAGTCTAAGGACGAGTCCGACTGCGCCAGTTACCAACCGTAGAGGGTAACATTGTTTTAATTAGATATATATCTAATCTGCGAACTATTCAATGAAGACACGTCTACTCTAGATGAGTCCAACAATGAGAATAATTTATTGGCATGTGCATGTATGTTTGTATGCTGTTCGCAGACAGCTCTTATATATATATGTAAATGCATGTGTGTATGTATGCTGTTCGCAGACAGCTCTTATATATATGTATATGTATGTGCGTATGTATAACGATGCGGTTCTGATCCGTGTTTCCGCGCAAAATACCTCTTCTGTGTCATTGAATGTCGATCCCGTTTTAATGAGTGTTGCTGCTGTCCAGAGTCCGATGGCATTCACCCGAAGTGGTAACTCTCGCTTCTGGTCACGGAAAGTGCTTTATAGCAACAACCAAAACTCGTCGACAATACAGTCGAAAGCTGAAAGCTAGGGTTATGGAATGTGCGCCACATCAACAACTACAACTACGTACAGCTGCACGCTTACCATTGAATATGGCATGTACATAACACAAGCAGCAACAACAATTAGAATCGTCGTTTGTACACTCGAATACTGAGCGCTTGCTTCTGGCTGCGCTCATTCCGAGAACGAATTTTACCAGATTTTGAGTACCATAAATCTTTGTCAGCAATAATGCGAGTCGAGCTTTCGCCGCGGTCTGCAAACAGCTGGGGATGCATTAACAACATACCGTTCCGTATACTACGTAGAAGAACCCCTGGCAAACCGAACAATTAACACAGTGAGGATCGAGACCAACGGTATCTCGGTACCCAAAGCACCAGACCGGTGATGGCCTACAAAGTCTAAGGCAAATGTTTCACGTCACGTACTCAACGCAAGCGGTTATGGTTACAGGATGCAGGAGATTTTGTAACAGACAGGACACAAAATTTAGATGAAGAACTTGTTAGAGAAATAAATGATATAACGATAAGAAATAAAATAAATTGTTCAGTACCAAGTCTTTAGAGCATTTAGTAGATCCTTTACCCCACTCGTGCGTTTATGAACGGTGACGTATACGAGTACTTAAGTAGGTTGTGAAATATACCGCTATGTGACTAACAAGTATATATATTCTGTCCACTTTTCGATCAGTTCTCAGCATTTGACAACTCGTTTTATATTACAAAATATAAGATATATTTGCCTGCGGTCATAGCGACCTCCCATCCCAATTGTTCATTACTGCTATGATGCCAAGAATATGTCTGAAAAAGGCATCGACGGGTGTGTGCAAATGGTGTCACAAAAAATCTCTGATGACCACAGACGACAGGTTTCTTTGAATGTAAGTTCCAGCCTACCGGTTATAAACATTCCCGCAGATAACATGCCTGTGGAGCTTAAAGTGGTGTTATGAAATTCAACTAAGGAAACGAAATTTTGTTTTTCCCGACTTTTTCTGATATTACATCTCAAGATGTAATGATTTATATTCAAGCGAAAAAATACAAGAAAACTGTAAATTTGAAAGAACAATATTAAATTTGAATATGAAAGGTTTATATCGTTTTTGCTTGATGCCCCAGCAGAATTATTAAATCGAAAATGGTTAATATGCTCTCCCAAATATTGGCTGGACTCATGTAATGGATAGAGAGAGGTAAAAATCATCTCAAACGCGATTATTCTTTATTTACCAAACCAAGAAAATATTTCTCGAAAAACAATGCAAAAAAAAATGAAACTTTTCTGCTTACATACCAAAATGTTAGCTGGTAATTTACCTAATGTTATTTTTATACCCGTTCAACCTCACCGAAGAGTATAAGGGTATTATAGCTTTGTGCCAACCGAAAATGTTTGTAACAGGCAGAAGGAGAAATCTCCGACCCCATAAAGTATATATATTCTGAATCGGCATGAACAGCCGAGTCGATATAGCCATATCCGTCTGTCCGTCTGTCTGTCCGTATGAAAACCTAGATCTCAGCTATTATAAGAGCTAGAGTTACCAAATTTGGGGACAATATGTGTGAATTCTGCCCGCAGATCAAGTTTATTTTGGATTTTTGCCACGCCTCCATCCGCCCCCTTAAATCAAAAAAAATCGATTGTAGCTGCAAATATAGCTCTACAGCAATCTTTATGTGATAAAAACCACCATGCGGGCGTGTTGCGTAAGTTTCAATAAGATCGGCCGATAAATAAGGAAGATATTCAAGAAATAGTATTGCCCTGTGGCCATGTGCTTATGTCGGTTTTTCCTAATGTTAGTTCCCGAGTTCAACTCCAGCAGCAAGCAACTTTTTATACCCGCTACTCGAAGAGTATAAGGGTATTATAGTTTTGTGCCAACCGAAAATGTTTGTAACAGGCAGAAGGAGAAATCTCCGACCCCATAAAATATATATATTCTGAATCGGCATGAACAGCCGAGTCGATATAACTGTGAAATAGGTAAGAGCTAAGCTACCATTGACAAATTAATCTGGCCGCAGATCAAGTATTTTGATTGCCACGCCGTCTGTCCGCCCCCTTAAATGGAAAAAAAGTGTTTGTAGCTAAGTATAGCTCTCGGCAACATTGATAAAAACAAGTGGGAAAAAGATATTCAAGAAATAGTATTGCCCTGTGGCCATGTGCTTATGTCGGTTTTTCTAATGTCAGAACCCCGAGTTCAACTCCAGCAGCAGGCAACTTTTTTTTAATTATGGGTGGCTACTTTTTTTTTAATTATGTCCCACCGAAAATATTCATAGTGCAATTTTATCGGTCATTGCGTAAGAAATGCAGTGGTCGAGTGGTGATGGTAGTTGACTGTTAAGCGAGAGGTGCGGAGTTCAACTCCTGGGTGCCGCGGCGACTTATATTTATTTTTTGTTGTTGTTGTTTTGTTGCAAAATTCAAATTAAATTTTTAGTATATTTAAAGCCACTTAGAATCGAAAGAGACAATGAACAGCAACACAAAAAACAAACGACAAATTTAATTAAATATGTTGAGATATATTGTGAGGCAGCATATATGTATGTATGTATAGGCGTCTCTTTCACACATGCATAATTTATAACTGAAAAGTAATAAATGCAAAGGGCAACATCCAATAAGAATCGAGTGGAACTTGCATAGGCAAAACAAATTAGAGACGGAAAGAAATAAAAAGCAAGAACGCAGTGTTCACATTTTGCACGTGTTTTTTTGAAGAATTGTAGCGGGTATATCACAGTCGAGTCAGCTCGACTGTTGCCTTTCCGACTTGTTTTTTTAATTATGTGCACCGAAAATATTCATATTGCAATTTTATCGGCCATTGCGTAAAAAGTGCAGTGGTCGAGTGGTGATGGTAGTTTGTTTTATTTTGTTCCGTTCTTGTTGTTTTTTTTTGTCGAAGCCATATTAATTTATATTACACATGTACATTGTAAATTCATGGCCCATGTAATTTAAGGTCTTGATAGTCAGCAGCAATAGACTCTGATTTGACATATTCAACTGATTCATTACAATGTGAGACACTACATATGCATCTATGGACGTCTCATTTGCGTATACATCAAACAGCCAAGTTCCAACTGTAAGGAAATAAGCGCAAAGCCCAATATCCAATTAGAACTATGAATGTCGAACTCGCATAGGCAAAACAAAACAGAGACGAAAAAATGGAAAGCAAGAACGCATTGTTTACATTTAACACGCGACTTTTTTCGTAGTGTTGCACGCTGCGAAAAGGCGCGTGCCAGCATTTTTCCCGCTTTTTTGATACTTGTATTTTGGCATTCACATTTAAATTCGATATTAGCGATTAAGTGAGTGGCAGTGATTGTGAGCTAAAACAATAAAAATTACATCGTAACGCAATTTTCATTACGAATAAATATTAATAATTCTATTACTTTAATTAATATAATATTTATTATTATTATTAATATTTATTACATTTTATAATAATTAAATTTTGTAATTAATCATATAAAAAAGTTTTGCAATAGCTGTACAGTATACAGCAATAGCTGTATGTATATATATATATGTATATATAATGGCCTCTCCGTGGTGTTCCCTGGGTCAAATTTAAATAATTAATAATTTTATTTTATTAAAATACAGTTAATTTTCTAAATCGGGAGCTAATTTGAGCGGCGAAAAATGTATATCATATATTGATTAAACTTTACAATTAAAATCTTTATGATGATAATATTTATTTTAAATCGAATGAAAAGGTAAGAAAAAAGTTTCACCAAGTAATTGCACAGTCTCCAATCCAAATGGCAGTAAAATTGTGGAAAATTGTACTTCCCTGGTTTTTTCGGTTTTTTAAACTGTTTATATATTCCACCGTCAACCGAATTTGTCGGAATTTTAATGGTGCTAGACTTGTGAGTAGTAACATAACAAGTATTAATCCATAACAATAAGTTAAAATGTTCTATTAATATTTGCATTTTTTTTCACTTGCGTTCGTATATGAAAAGTGTCGCGTGTGCGTGTGTATAAACTTCACTGACCATAAGCAAGCATTGCAGGTACCCGAGCATAGACACATATCGTAAATCAACGCTAGTTGGTTAACGGTTACGTGTACCTTAGTAGGTTGCGTTGTTGTGGACCACGGGAGATCAAACGAGTGATTATTCTGCAGAATAACTATTGCAGGCAACTGTTTGTTCATTCGCAGGAAATTGTAAATACTAAACAAAAAAACAAATAATTTTGACCGCCGAACGTTCGCTTCTGGTCGCGGAAAGTGCTTCATAACAACAACCAAAACTCGTCGACAATATAGTCGAAAGATGAACGCTTTGGTTATGGAATGTGCGCCACATCAACAACTACAACTACGTACAGCTGCACGCTTGCCCATGAATATGACATGAAAGGGTAATCAACGCAAACGGTTATGGTTACAGAATGCAGGAGATTTTGGAAAAGACAGGACAAAAAATGTAGATTAAGAACTTGTTAGAGAAATAAATGATATAACGATAAGAAATAAAATAAATTGTTCAGTACCAAGTCTTTAGAGCATTTAGTAGATCCTTTACCCCACTCGTGCGTTTATGAACGGTGACGTATACGAGTACTTAAGTAGGTTGTGAAATATACCGCTATGTGACTAACAAGTATATATATTCTGTCCACTTTTCGATCAGTTCTCAGCATTTGACAACTCGTTTTATATTACAAAATATAAGAAATATTTGCTACTTTAAAGGTTTATATCGTTCTTCTTGGTGCCCCGGCAGAATTATTAACTAATGGTTAATATGCTCTCCCAAATATTGGCTGGACCATGTAATGGTTAAAGAGCTTGAGGCGATAAAGAATCTGAAACCGATTATTCTTTATTTACCAAACCAAACAACTATTTCTCAAAACAAGTCGGAAAGGCTACAGTCGAGCTGACTCGACTGTGATATACCCGCTACAATTCTTCGGAAAAACACGTGCCAAATGTGAACAATGCGTTCTTGCTTTTTATTTCTTTCCGTCTCTAATTTGTTTTGCCTATGCAAGTTCCACTCGATTCTTATTGGATGTTGCCCTTTGCTTTTATTACTCTGCAGTTATAAATTATGCATGTGTGATAGAGACGCCTATACATACATACATATATGCTGCCTCACAATACATCTCAACATATCTAAATAGATTTTTTGTTTTTTTTTTTTTTTTTTTGTTTATTATCTTTTTTTTTTTTTTTAGATTTTTATTATATTAAAAAATTTTTTATTTTTTATATAACAAAAAAAAAAAAAAAAAAAAAAAAAAGGCAAAAGAAGAGAAGAGAAAAGTAATTTAAAAAATCCAAAAAAAAACTCAAAAAAAAAACAAAAAAAAAAAAAAAAAGGCGTTCTTGCTTTTATTTCTTTCCGTCTCTAATTTGTTTTGCCTATGCAAGTTCCACTCGATTCTTATTGGATGTTGCCCCTGCTTTTATTACTCTGCAGTTATAAATTATGCATGTGTGATAGAGACGCCTATACATACATACATATATGCTGCCTCACAATACATCTCAACATATCTAATTAGATTTGTCGTTTGTATTTTGTGTTGCTGCTCAATGTCTCTTTCGATTTTAAGTGGCTTTAAATATACTAAAAATTTATTTTGAATTTTGCAACACACTATAAAAATAAAAAAAAAATATAAGATACAAAAAAATAAATTTAAGTCGCCCAGGCACACCCAGGAGTTGAACTCCGGACGTCTCGCTGAACAGTCAACTACCATCACCACTCGACCACTGCACTTCTTTCGCAATAACCGATAAAATTGCACCATGAATATTTTCGGTGCACATAATTAAAAAAAAAGTTGCCACATAATTTAAAAAAAAGTTGCCACATAATTAAAAAAAGTTGTCTGCTGCTGGTGTTGAACTCGGGTACTAACATTAGGAAAAACCGACACAGGCACATGGCCACAAGGCAATACTATTTCTTGAATATCTTCCTTATTTATCGGCCGATCTTATTGAAACTTTCGCAACACGCCCGGATGGTGGTTTTTATCACATGGATAAAAAATGAATGCTGTAGAGCTATATTTGCAGCTATTATCGATTTATTATCGATTTTTGGGGGCGGATGGAGGCGTGGCAAAAATCAATCAAAATAAACTTGATCTGCGGGCATAATTAACACATATTGTCTCCAAATTTGGTAGCTCTAGCTCTTATAATAGCTGAGATCTAGGTTTTCATACGGACAGACAGACGGACAGACGGACAGACGGACAGACGGACAGACGGACAGACGGACAGACGGACAGACGGACATGGCTATATCGACTCGGCTGTTCATGCTGATTCAGAATATATATATACTTTATGGGGTCGGAGATGTCTCCTTCTGCCTGTTACAAACATTTTCGGTTGGCACAAAGTTATAATACCCTTATACTCTTCGAGTAGCGGGTATAAAAATATAAGATACAAAAAAATAAATTTAAGTCGCCCAGGCACACCCAGGAGTTGAACTCCGGACGTCTCGCTGAACAGTCAACTACCATCACCACTCGACCACTGCACTTCTTTCGCAATAACCGATAAAATTGCACCATGAATATTTTCGGTGCACATAATTAAAAAAAAAGTTGCCACATAATTTAAAAAAAGTTGCCACATAATTAAAAAAAGTTGTCTGCTGCTGGTGTTGAACTCGGGTACTAACATTAGGAAAAACCGACACAGGCACATGGCCACAAGGCAATACTATTTCTTGAATATCTTCCTTATTTATCGGCCGATCTTATTGAAACTTTCGCAACACGCCCGGATGGTGGTTTTTATCACATGGATAAAAAATGAATGCTGTAGAGCTATATTTGCAGCTATTATCGATTTATTATCGATTTTTGGGGGCGGATGGAGGCGTGGCAAAAATCCAAAATAAACTTGATCTGCGGGCATAATTAACACATATTGTCTCCAAATTTGGTAGCTCTAGCTCTTATAATAGCTGAGATCTAGGTTTTCATACGGACAGACAGACGGACAGACGGACAGACGGACAGACGGACAGACGGACAGACGGACAGACGGACATGGCTATATCGACTCGGCTGTTCATGCTGATTCAGAATATATATACTTTATGGGGTCGGAGATGTCTCCTTCTGCCTGTTACAAACATTTTCGGTTGGCACAAAGTTATAATACCCTTATACTCTTCGAGTAGCGGGTATAAAAACAATGCCAAAACATGTCGGAAAGGCTACAGTCGAGTAGACTCGACTGTGATATACCCGCTACAACTCTTCGGAAAAACACGTGCCAAATGTGAACAATGCGTTCTTGCTTTTTATTTCTTTCCGTCTCTAATTTGTTTTGCCTATGCAAGTTCCACTCGATTCTTATTGGTTGCTGCCCTTTGCTTTTATTACTTTGCATTTATAACTCAGCAGAGGGCTTTAAATTATGCATGTGTGAAAGAGACGCCTATACATACATACATATATGCTGCCGTAAAATACATTTCAACATATCTAATTAGATTTGTCGTTTGTTTTTCCGTTGCTGCTCAATGTCTCTTTCGATTCTAAGTGGCTTTAAATATACTAAAAACTTATTTTGAATGTTGAAACACACTGTAAAATAAAAAAAATATATAAGATACGAAAAAAATATAAATATAAGTCGGCAGCCGCACCCAGGGAGTTGAACCGACCTCTCGCTTAACAGTCAACTACCATCACCACTCGACCACTGCATTTCTTACGCGATGACCCCTAAAATTGCCACCTTAAAAATTTTGGCGCCCCTAATTAAAAAAAAAAGTTTTGTTGTGGCTGAGCTCTAGGGAAACAACAAAACCCTACAAAAAAACAAAAAAAAAAAAGGCCACAGGGCAATACTATTTTTTGAATATCTTCCTTATTTATCGGCCGATTTTATTGAAACACAACAAACCCGCATGGTGGTTTTTATTACATGTCTAGGAAATGAGCTGTAGTGCTACATTTGCAGCTACAATCGAATTTTTTTTCGATTTTTTTGGGCGGGTACAGGCGTGGCAAAAATCCAAAATAAACTTGATCAGCGTGCAGAATTAACACATATTGTCCCCAAATTTGGTAGCTCTAGCTCTTATAATAGCTGAGATCTAGGTTTTCATACGGACAGACAACGGACAGACGGACAGACGGACAGACGGACAGACGGACGAACGGACATGGCTATATCGACTCGGCTGTTCATGCTGATTCAGAATATATATACTTTATGGGGTCGGAGATGTCTCCTTCTGCCTGTTACAAACACATTTTCGGTTGGCACAAAGTTATAATAC
>JAECXD010000043.1:0-35000 GCA_018151445.1 Zaprionus inermis
CTCCGACCCCATAAAGTATATATATTCTGAATCAGCATGAACAGCCGAGTCGATATAGCCATGTCCATCTGTCCGTCTGTCCGTCTGGCCGTCTGTCCGTCTGTCCGTCTGTCCGTCTGTCTGTCTGTCCGTCCGTGTGAAAACCTAGATCTCAGCTATTATAAGAGCTAGAGCTACCAAATTTGGGAACAATATGTGTTAATTCTGCACGCAGATCAAGTTTATTTTGGATTTTCGCCACGCCTCCATCCGCCCCCCACAAATCGAAAAAAGTCGATTGTAGCTGCAAATATAGCTCTACAGCAATCATTTTTTATACATGTGATAAAAACCACCATGCGGGCGTGTTGGCAAAGTTTCAATAAGATCGGCCGATAAATAAGGAAGATATTCAAGAAATAGTATTGCACTGTGGCCATGTGCTTATGTCGGTTTTTCCTAATGTCAGAACCCCAGTTCAACTCCAGCAGCAGACAACTTTTTTTTAATTCTGTGGCAACCTTTTTTCCCCCCTACAAGAGAATAAAAAAGTATAATAATTTCTAACAAAAAAAAAATTTTAAAAAAGAAGGAAAAAAAAAACACCCCAAAACAAAAAAATATATAAAAAATCATTAAAAAAAAAAAAAAAAAAAAAAAACCATCTGTCCGTCTGTCCGTCTGTCCGTCTGTCTGTTTGTCCGTCCGTGTGAAAACCTAGATCTCAGCTATTATAAGAGCTAGAGCTACCAAATTTGGGAACAATATGTGTTAATTCTGCACGCAGATCAAGTTTATTTTGGATTTTCGCCACGCCTCCATCCGCCCCCACAAACAAATCGAAAAAGTCGATTGTAGCTGCAAATATAGCTCTACAGCAATCATTTTTTATACATGTGATAAAAACCACCATGCGGGCGTGTTGGCAAAGTTTCAATAAGATCGGCCGATAAATAAGGAAGATATTCAAGAAATAGTATTGCACTGTGGCCATGTGCTTATGTCGGTTTTTCTAATGTCAGAACCCCAGTTCAACTCCAGCAGAGCCAACTTTTTTTTAATTCTGTGGCAGCCTTTTCTATACCCGCTACTCGAAGAGTATAAGGGTATTATAACTTTGTGCCAACCGAAAATGTTTGTAACAGGCAGAAGGAGACATCTCCGACCCCATAAAGTATATATATTCTGAATCAGCATGAACAGCCGAGTCGATATAGCCATGTCCATCTGTCCGTCTGTCCGTCTGGCGCTGTCCGTCTGTCCGTCTGTCTGTCTGTCTGTCCGTCCGTGTGAAAACCTAGATCTCAGCTATTATAAGAGCTAGAGCTACCAAATTTGGGAACAATATGTGTTAATTCTGCACGCAGATCAAGTTTATTTTGGATTTTCGCCACGCCTCCATCCGCCCCCACAAATCGAAAAAAGTCGATTGTAGCTGCAAATATAGCTCTACAGCAATCATTTTTTATACATGTGATAAAAACCACCATGCGGGCGTGTTGGCAAAGTTTCAATAAGATCGGCCGATAAATAAGGAAGATATTCAAGAAATAGTATTGCACTGTGGCCATGTGCTTATGTCGGTTTTTCCTAATGTCAGAACCCCAGTTCAACTCCAGCAGCAGACAACTTTTTTTATTCTGTGGCAACCTTTTTTATACCCGCTACTCGAAGAGTATAAGGGTATTATAACTTTGTGCCAACCGAAAATGTTTGTAACAGGCAGAAGGAGACATCTCCGACCCCATAAAGTATATATATTCTGAATCAGCATGAACAGCCGAGTCGATATAGCCATGTCCGTCTGTCCGTCTGTCCGTCTGTCCGTCTGTCCGTCTGTCCGTCTGTCTGTCTGTCCGTCCGTGTGAAAACCTAGATCTCAGCTATTATAAGAGCTAGAGCTACCAAATTTGGGAACAATATGTGTTAATTCTGCACGCAGATCAAGTTTATTTTGGATTTTCGCCACGCCTCCATCCGCCCCCACAAATCGAAAAAAGTCGATTGTAGCTGCAAATATAGCTCTACAGCAATCATTTTTTATACATGTGATAAAAACCACCATGCGGGCGTGTTGGCAAAGTTTCAATAAGATCGGCCGATAAATAAGGAAGATATTCAAGAAATAGTATTGCACTGTGGCCATGTGCTTATGTCGGTTTTTCCTAATGTCAGAACCCCAGTTCAACTCCAGCAGCAGACAACTTTTTTTAATTCTGTGGCAGCCTTTTCTATACCCGCTACTCGAAGAGTATAAGGGTATTATAACTTTGTGCCAACCGAAAATGTTTGTAACAGGCAGAAGGAGACATCTCCGACCCCATAAAGTATATATATTCTGAATCAGCATGAACAGCCGAGTCGATATAGCCATGTCCATCTGTCCGTCTGTCCGTCTGGCCGTCTGTCCGTCTGTCCGTCTGTCTGTCTGTCCGTCCGTGTGAAAACCTAGATCTCAGCTATTATAAGAGCTAGAGCTACCAAATTTGGGAACAATATGTGTTAATTCTGCACGCAGATCAAGTTTATTTTTATACATGTGATAAAAACCACCATGCGGGCGTGTTGGCAAAGTTTCAATAAGATCGGCCGATAAATAAGGAAGATATTCAAGAAATAGTATTGCACTGTGGCCATGTGCTTATGTCGGTTTTTCCTAATGTCAGAACCCCAGTTCAACTCCAGCAGCAGACAACTTTTTTTAATTCTGTGGCAGCCTTTTCTATACCCGCTACTCGAAGAGTATAAGGGTATTATAACTTTGTGCCAACCGAAAATGTTTGTAACAGGCAGAAGGAGACATCTCCGACCCCATAAAGTATATATATTCTGAATCAGCATGAACAGCCGAGTCGATATAGCCATGTCCATCTGTCCGTCTGTCCGTCTGGCCGTCTGTCCGTCTGTCCGTCTGTCTGTCTGTCCGTCCGTGTGAAAACCTAGATCTCAGCTATTATAAGAGCTAGAGCTACCAAATTTGGGAACAATATGTGTTAATTCTGCACGCAGATCAAGTTTATTTTTATACATGTGATAAAAACCACCATGCGGGCGTGTTGGCAAAGTTTCAATAAGATCGGCCGATAAATAAGGAAGATATTCAAGAAATAGTATTGCACTGTGGCCATGTGCTTATGTCGGTTTTTCCTAATGTCAGAACCCCAGTTCAACTCCAGCAGCAGACAACTTTTTTTTAATTCTGTGGCAACCTTTTTTATACCCGCTACTCGAAGAGTATAAGGGTATTATAACTTTGTGCCAACCGAAAATGTTTGTAACAGGCAGAAGGAGACATCTCCGACCCCATAAAGTATATATATTCTGAATCAGCATGAACAGCCGAGTCGATATAGCCATGTCCATCTGTCCGTCTGTCCGTCTGGCCGTCCGTCTGTCCGTCTGTCCGTCTGTCTGTCTGTCCGTCCGTGTGAAAACCTAGATCTCAGCTATTATAAGAGCTAGAGCTACCAAATTTGGGAACAATATGTGTTAATTCTGCACGCAGATCAAGTTTATTTTGGATTTTCGCCACGCCTCCATCCGCCCCCACAAATCGAAAAAAGTCGATTGTAGCTGCAAATATAGCTCTACAGCAATCATTTTTTATACATGTGATAAAAACCACCATGCGGGCGTGTTGGCAAAGTTTCAATAAGATCGGCCGATAAATAAGGAAGATATTCAAGAAATAGTATTGCACTGTGGCCATGTGCTTATGTCGGTTTTTCCTAATGTCAGAACCCCAGTTCAACTCCAGCAGCAGACAACTTTTTTTAATTCTGTGGCAGCCTTTTTCTATACCCGCTACTCGAAGAGTATAAGGGTATTATAACTTTGTGCCAACCGAAAATGTTTGTAACAGGCAGAAGGAGACATCTCCGACCCCATAAAGTATATATATTCTGAATCAGCATGAACAGCCGAGTCGATATAGCCATGTCCATCTGTCCGTCTGTCCGTCTGTCCGTCTGTCTGTCTGTCCGTCCGTGTGAAAACCTAGATCTCAGCTATTATAAGAGCTAGAGCTACCAAATTTGGGAACAATATGTGTTAATTCTGCACGCAGATCAAGTTTATTTTGGATTTTCGCCACGCCTCCATCCGCCCCCACAAATCGAAAAAAGTCGATTGTAGCTGCAAATATAGCTCTACAGCAATCATTTTTTATACATGTGATAAAAACCACCATGCGGGCGTGTTGGCAAAGTTTCAATAAGATCGGCCGATAAATAAGGAAGATATTCAAGAAATAGTATTGCACTGTGGCCATGTGCTTATGTCGGTTTTTCCTAATGTCAGAACCCCAGTTCAACTCCAGCAGCAGACAACTTTTTTTTAATTCTGTGGCAGCCTTTTCTATACCCGCTACTCGAAGAGTATAAGGGTATTATAACTTTGTGCCAACCGAAAATGTTTGTAACAGGCAGAAGGAGACATCTCCGACCCCATAAAGTATATATATTCTGAATCAGCATGAACAGCCGAGTCGATATAGCCATGTCCATCTGTCTGTCCGTCTGTCCGTCTGGCCGTCTGTCCGTCTGTCCGTCTGTCCGTCTGTCTGTCTGTCTGTCCGTCCGTGTGAAAACCTAGATCTCAGCTATTATAAGAGCTAGAGCTACCAAATTTGGGAACAATATGTGTTAATTCTGCACGCAGATCAAGTTTATTTTGGATTTTCGCCACGCCTCCATCCGCCCCCCACAAATCGAAAAAAGTCGATTGTAGCTGCAAATATAGCTCTACAGCAATCATTTTTTATACATGTGATAAAAACCACCATGCGGGCGTGTTGGCAAAGTTTCAATAAGATCGGCCGATAAATAAGGAAGATATTCAAGAAATAGTATTGCACTGTGGCCATGTGCTTATGTCGGTTTTTCCTAATGTCAGAACCCCAGTTCAACTCCAGCAGCAGACAACTTTTTTTTAATTCTGTGGCAGCCTTTTCTATACCCGCTACTCGAAGAGTATAAGGGTATTATAACTTTGTGCCAACCGAAAATGTTTGTAACAGGCAGAAGGAGACATCTCCGACCCCATAAAGTATATATATTCTGAATCAGCATGAACAGCCGAGTCGATATAGCCATGTCCATCTGTCCGTCTGTCCGTCTGGCCGTCTGTCCGTCTGTCTGTCCGTCTGTCTGTCTGTCCGTCCGTGTGAAAACCTAGATCTCAGCTATTATAAGAGCTAGAGCTACCAAATTTGGGAACAATATGTGTTAATTCTGCACGCAGATCAAGTTTATTTTGGATTTTCGCCACGCCTCCATCCGCCCCCACAAATCGAAAAAAGTCGATTGTAGCTGCAAATATAGCTCTACAGCAATCATTTTTTATACATGTGATAAAAACCACCATGCGGGCGTGTTGGCAAAGTTTCAATAAGATCGGCCGATAAATAAGGAAGATATTCAAGAAATAGTATTGCACTGTGGCCATGTGCTTATGTCGGTTTTTCCTAATGTCAGAACCCCAGTTCAACTCCAGCAGCAGACAACTTTTTTTTAATTCTGTGGCAACCTTTTTTATACCCCGCTACTCGAAGAGTATAAGGGTATTATAACTTTGTGCCAACCGAAAATGTTTGTAACAGGCAGAAGGAGACATCTCCGACCCCATAAAGTATATATATTCTGAATCAGCATGAACAGCCGAGTCGATATAGCCATGTCCATCTGTCCGTCTGTCCGTCTGGCCGTCTGTCCGTCTGTCCGTCTGTCCTGTCTTCGTCTGTCCGTCCGTGTGAAAACCTAGATCTCAGCTATTATAAGAGCTAGAGCTACCAAATTTGGGAACAATATGTGTTAATTCTGCACGCAGATCAAGTTTATTTTGGATTTTCGCCACGCCTCCATCCGCCCCCACAAATCGAAAAAAGTCGATTGTAGCTGCAAATATAGCTCTACAGCAATCATTTTTTATACATGTGATAAAAACCACCATGCGGGCGTGTTGTTTAAAGAGTAAATAAGAAGTATTCAAGAAATGTTTCCTGTGGCCATTGTTTTCCTAATGTCAGACCAGTTCAATCGCGCACTCGAAGAGTATAAGGGTATTTAACTTTGTCCAACCGAAAATGTTTGTAACGGCGAGGCATCTCCGACCCCATAAAGTTTTTGTCTGTCAGCTGAACAGCCGAGCAATACTCCTTTTGTCCGTGTGAAAACCTAGATCTCAGCTATTATAAGAGCTAGAGCTACCAAATTTGGGAACAATATGTGTTAATTCTGCACGCAGATCAAGTTTATTTTGGATTTTCGCCACGCCTCCATCCGCCCCCACAAATCGAAAAAAGTCGATTGTAGCTGCAAATATAGCTCTACAGCAATCATTTTTTATACATGTGATAAAAACCACCATGCGGGCGTGTTGGCAAAGTTTCAATAAGATCGGCCGATAAATAAGGAAGATATTCAAGAAATAGTATTGCACTGTGGCCATGTGCTTATGTCGGTTTTTCCTAATGTCAGAACCCCAGTTCAACTCCAGCAGCAGACAACTTTTTTTAATTCTGTGGCAGCCTTTTCTATACCCGCTACTCGAAGAGTATAAGGGTATTATAACTTTGTGCCAACCGAAAATGTTTGTAACAGGCAGAAGGAGACATCTCCGACCCCATAAAGTATATATATTCTGAATCAGCATGAACAGCCGAGTCGATATAGCCATGTCCATCTGTCCGTCTGTCCGTCTGGCCGTCTGTCCGTCTGTCCGTCTGTCCGTCTGTCTGTCTGTCCGTCCGTGTGAAAACCTAGATCTCAGCTATTATAAGAGCTAGAGCTACCAAATTTGGGAACAATATGTGTTAATTCTGCACGCAGATCAAGTTTATTTTGGATTTTCGCCACGCCTCCATCCGCCCCCACAAATCGAAAAAAGTCGATTGTAGCTGCAAATATAGCTCTACAGCAATCATTTTTTATACATGTGATAAAAACCACCATGCGGGCGTGTTGGCAAAGTTTCAATAAGATCGGCCGATAAATAAGGAAGATATTCAAGAAATAGTATTGCACTGTGGCCATGTGCTTATGTCGGTTTTTCCTAATGTCAGAACCCCAGTTCAACTCCAGCAGCAGACAACTTTTTTTTTAATTCTGTGGCAGCCTTTTCTATACCCGCTACTCGAAGAGTATAAGGGTATTATAACTTTGTGCCAACCGAAAATGTTTGTAACAGGCAGAAGGAGACATCTCCGACCCCATAAAGTATATATATTCTGAATCAGCATGAACAGCCGAGTCGATATAGCCATGTCCATCTGTCCGTCTGTCCGTCTGGCCGTCTGTCCGTCTGTCCGTCTGTCTGTCTGTCCGTCCGTGTGAAAACCTAGATCTCAGCTATTATAAGAGCTAGAGCTACCAAATTTGGGAACAATATGTGTTAATTCTGCACGCAGATCAAGTTTATTTTGGATTTTCGCCACGCCTCCATCCGCCCCCACAAATCGAAAAAAGTCGATTGTAGCTGCAAATATAGCTCTACAGCAATCATTTTTTATACATGTGATAAAAACCACCATGCGGGCGTGTTGGCAAAGTTTCAATAAGATCGGCCGATAAATAAGGAAGATATTCAAGAAATAGTATTGCACTGTGGCCATGTGCTTATGTCGGTTTTTCCTAATGTCAGAACCCCAGTTCAACTCCAGCAGCAGACAATTTTTTTTAATTCTGTGGCAGCCTTTTTTATACCCGCTACTCGAAGAGTATAAGGGTATTATAACTTTGTGCCAACCGAAAATGTTTGTAACAGGCAGAAGGAGACATCTCCGACCCCATAAAGTATATATATTCTGAATCAGCATGAACAGCCGAGTCGATATAGCTGTCCATCTGTCCGTCTGTCCGTCTGGCTCTGTCCGTCTGTCCGTCTGTCCGTCTGTCTGTCTGTCCGTCCGTGTGAAAACCTAGATCTCAGCTATTATAAGAGCTAGAGCTACCAAATTTGGGAACAATATGTGTTAATTCTGCACGCAGATCAAGTTTATTTTGGATTTTCGCCACGCCTCCATCCGCCCCCACAAATCGAAAAAAGTCGATTGTAGCTGCAAATATAGCTCTACAGCAATCATTTTTTATACATGTGATAAAAACCACCATGCGGGCGTGTTGGCAAAGTTTCAATAAGATCGGCCGATAAATAAGGAAGATATTCAAGAAATAGTATTGCACTGTGGCCATGTGCTTATGTCGGTTTTTCCTAATGTCAGAACCCCAGTTCAACTCCAGCAGCAGACAACTTTTTTTTAATTCTGTGGCAACCTTTTCTATACCCGCTACTCGAAGAGTATAAGGGTATTATAACTTTGTGCCAACCGAAAATGTTTGTAACAGGCAGAAGGAGACATCTCCGACCCCATAAAGTATATATATTCTGAATCAGCATGAACAGCCGAGTCGATATAGCCATGTCCATCTGTCCGTCTGTCCGTCTGGCCGTCTGTCCGTCTGTCCGTCTGTCCGTCTGTCTGTCTGTCCGTCCGTGTGAAAACCTAGATCTCAGCTATTATAAGAGCTAGAGCTACCAAATTTGGGAACAATATGTGTTAATTCTGCACGCAGATCAAGTTTATTTTGGATTTTCGCCACGCCTCCATCCGCCCCCACAAATCGAAAAAAGTCGATTGTAGCTGCAAATATAGCTCTACAGCAATCATTTTTTATACATGTGATAAAAACCACCATGCGGGCGTGTTGGCAAAGTTTCAATAAGATCGGCCGATAAATAAGGAAGATATTCAAGAAATAGTATTGCACTGTGGCCATGTGCTTATGTCGGTTTTTCCTAATGTCAGAACCCCAGTTCAACTCCAGCAGCAGACAACTTTTTTTTAATTCTGTGGCAACCTTTTTCTATACCCGCTACTCGAAGAGTATAAGGGTATTATAACTTTGTGCCAACCGAAAATGTTTGTAACAGGCAGAAGGAGACATCTCCGACCCCATAAAGTATATATATTCTGAATCAGCATGAACAGCCGAGTCGATATAGCCATGTCCATCTGTCCGTCTGTCCGTCTGTCCGTCTGTCCGTCTGTCCGTCTGTCTGTCTGTCCGTCCGTGTGAAAACCTAGATCTCAGCTATTATAAGAGCTAGAGCTACCAAATTTGGGAACAATATGTGTTAATTCTGCACGCAGATCAAGTTTATTTTGGATTTTCGCCACGCCTCCATCCGCCCCCACAAATCGAAAAAAGTCGATTGTAGCTGCAAATATAGCTCTACAGCAATCATTTTTTATACATGTGATAAAAACCACCATGCGGGCGTGTTGGCAAAGTTTCAATAAGATCGGCCGATAAATAAGGAAGATATTCAAGAAATAGTATTGCACTGTGGCCATGTGCTTATGTCGGTTTTTCCTAATGTCAGAACCCCAGTTCAACTCCAGCAGCAGACAACTTTTTTTAATTCTGTGGCAGCCTTTTCTATACCCGCTACTCGAAGAGTATAAGGGTATTATAACTTTGTGCCAACCGAAAATGTTTGTAACAGGCAGAAGGAGACATCTCCGACCCCATAAAGTATATATATTCTGAATCAGCATGAACAGCCGAGTCGATATAGCCATGTCCATCTGTCCGTCTGTCCGTCTGGCCGTCTGTCCGTCTGTCCGTCTGTCCGTCTGTCTGTCTGTCCGTCCGTGTGAAAACCTAGATCTCAGCTATTATAAGAGCTAGAGCTACCAAATTTGGGAACAATATGTGTTAATTCTGCACGCAGATCAAGTTTATTTTGGATTTTCGCCACGCCTCCATCCGCCCCCACAAATCGAAAAAGTCGATTGTAGCTGCAAATATAGCTCTACAGCAATCATTTTTTATACATGTGATAAAAACCACCATGCGGGCGTGTTGGCAAAGTTTCAATAAGATCGGCCGATAAATAAGGAAGATATTCAAGAAATAGTATTGCACTGTGGCCATGTGCTTATGTCGGTTTTTCCTAATGTCAGAACCCCAGTTCAACTCCAGCAGCAGACAACTTTTTTTAATTCTGTGGCAGCCTTTTCTATACCCGCTACTCGAAGAGTATAAGGGTATTATAACTTTGTGCCAACCGAAAATGTTTGTAACAGGCAGAAGGAGACATCTCCGACCCCATAAAGTATATATATTCTGAATCAGCATGAACAGCCGAGTCGATATAGCCATGTCCATCTGTCCGTCTGTCCGTCTGTCTGTCTGTCCGTCCGTGTGAAAACCTAGATCTCAGCTATTATAAGAGCTAGAGCTACCAAATTTGGGAACAATATGTGTTAATTCTGCACGCAGATCAAGTTTATTTTGGATTTTCGCCACGCCTCCATCCGCCCCCACAAATCGAAAAAAGTCGATTGTAGCTGCAAATATAGCTCTACAGCAATCATTTTTTATACATGTGATAAAAACCACCATGCGGGCGTGTTGGCAAAGTTTCAATAAGATCGGCCGATAAATAAGGAAGATATTCAAGAAATAGTATTGCACTGTGGCCATGTGCTTATGTCGGTTTTTCCTAATGTCAGAACCCCAGTTCAACTCCAGCAGCAGACAACTTTTTTTAATTCTGTGGCAACCTTTTTTATACCCGCTACTCGAAGAGTATAAGGGTATTATAACTTTGTGCCAACCGAAAATGTTTGTAACAGGCAGAAGGAGACATCTCCGACCCCATAAAGTATATATATTCTGAATCAGCATGAACAGCCGAGTCGATATAGCCATGTCCATCTGTCCGTCTGTCCGTCTGGCCGTCTGTCCGTCTGTCCGTCTGTCCGTCTGTCTGTCTGTCCGTCCGTGTGAAAACCTAGATCTCAGCTATTATAAGAGCTAGAGCTACCAAATTTGGGAACAATATGTGTTAATTCTGCACGCAGATCAAGTTTATTTTGGATTTTCGCCACGCCTCCATCCGCCCCCACAAATCGAAAAAAGTCGATTGTAGCTGCAAATATAGCTCTACAGCAATCATTTTTTATACATGTGATAAAAACCACCATGCGGGCGTGTTGGCAAAGTTTCAATAAGATCGGCCGATAAATAAGGAAGATATTCAAGAAATAGTATTGCACTGTGGCCATGTGCTTATGTCGGTTTTTCCTAATGTCAGAACCCCAGTTCAACTCCAGCAGCAGACAACTTTTTTTTAATTCTGTGGCAGCCTTTTTTATACCCGCTACTCGAAGAGTATAAGGGTATTATAACTTTGTGCCAACCGAAAATGTTTGTAACAGGCAGAAGGAGACATCTCCGACCCCATAAAGTATATATATTCTGAATCAGCATGAACAGCCGAGTCGATATAGCCATGTCCATCTGTCCGTCTGTCCGTCTGGCCGTCTGTCCGTCTGTCCGTCTGTCCGTCTGTCTGTCTGTCCGTCCGTGTGAAAACCTAGATCTCAGCTATTATAAGAGCTAGAGCTACCAAATTTGGGAACAATATGTGTTAATTCTGCACGCAGATCAAGTTTATTTTGGATTTTCGCCACGCCTCCATCCGCCCCCACAAATCGAAAAAAGTCGATTGTAGCTGCAAATATAGCTCTACAGCAATCATTTTTTATACATGTGATAAAAACCACCATGCGGGCGTGTTGGCAAAGTTTCAATAAGATCGGCCGATAAATAAGGAAGATATTCAAGAAATAGTATTGCACTGTGGCCATGTGCTTATGTCGGTTTTTCCTAATGTCAGAACCCCAGTTCAACTCCAGCAGCAGACAACTTTTTTTAATTCTGTGGCAGCCTTTTCTATACCCGCTACTCGAAGAGTATAAGGGTATTATAACTTTGTGCCAACCGAAAATGTTTGTAACAGGCAGAAGGAGACATCTCCGACCCCATAAAGTATATATATTCTGAATCAGCATGAACAGCCGAGTCGATATAGCCATGTCCATCTGTCCGTCTGTCCGTCTGGTTGTCCGTCTGTCCGTCTGTCCGTCTGTCTGTCTGTCCGTCCGTGTGAAAACCTAGATCTCAGCTATTATAAGAGCTAGAGCTACCAAATTTGGGAACAATATGTGTTAATTCTGCACGCAGATCAAGTTTATTTTGGATTTTCGCCACGCCTCCATCCGCCCCCACAAATCGAAAAAAGTCGATTGTAGCTGCAAATATAGCTCTACAGCAATCATTTTTTATACATGTGATAAAAACCACCATGCGGGCGTGTTGGCAAAGTTTCAATAAGATCGGCCGATAAATAAGGAAGATATTCAAGAAATAGTATTGCACTGTGGCCATGTGCTTATGTCGGTTTTTCCTAATGTCAGAACCCCAGTTCAACTCCAGCAGCAGACAACTTTTTTTTAATTCTGTGGCAACCTTTTTTATACCCGCTACTCGAAGAGTATAAGGGTATTATAACTTTGTGCCAACCGAAAATGTTTGTAACAGGCAGAAGGAGACATCTCCGACCCCATAAAGTATATATATTCTGAATCAGCATGAACAGCCGAGTCGATATAGCCATGTCCATCTGTCCGTCTGTCCGTCTGGCCGTCTGTCCGTCTGTCCGTCTGTCCGTCTGTCTGTCTGTCCGTCCGTGTGAAAACCTAGATCTCAGCTATTATAAGAGCTAGAGCTACCAAATTTGGGAACAATATGTGTTAATTCTGCACGCAGATCAAGTTTATTTTGGATTTTCGCCACGCCTCCATCCGCCCCCACAAATCGAAAAAAGTCGATTGTAGCTGCAAATATAGCTCTACAGCAATCATTTTTTATACATGTGATAAAAACCACCATGCGGGCGTGTTGGCAAAGTTTCAATAAGATCGGCCGATAAATAAGGAAGATATTCAAGAAATAGTATTGCACTGTGGCCATGTGCTTATGTCGGTTTTTCCTAATGTCAGAACCCCAGTTCAACTCCAGCAGCAGACAACTTTTTTTAATTCTGTGGCAGCCTTTTCTATACCCGCTACTCGAAGAGTATAAGGGTATTATAACTTTGTGCCAACCGAAAATGTTTGTAACAGGCAGAAGGAGACATCTCCGACCCCATAAAGTATATATATTCTGAATCAGCATGAACAGCCGAGTCGATATAGCCATGTCCATCTGTCCGTCTGTCCGTCTGTCCGTCTGTCCGTCTGTCCGTCTGTCTGTCTGTCCGTCCGTGTGAAAACCTAGATCTCAGCTATTATAAGAGCTAGAGCTACCAAATTTGGGAACAATATGTGTTAATTCTGCACGCAGATCAAGTTTATTTTGGATTTTCGCCACGCCTCCATCCGCCCCCACAAATCGAAAAAAGTCGATTGTAGCTGCAAATATAGCTCTACAGCAATCATTTTTTATACATGTGATAAAAACCACCATGCGGGCGTGTTGGCAAAGTTTCAATAAGATCGGCCGATAAATAAGGAAGATATTCAAGAAATAGTATTGCACTGTGGCCATGTGCTTATGTCGGTTTTTCCTAATGTCAGAACCCCAGTTCAACTCCAGCAGCAGACAACTTTTTTTAATTCTGTGGCAGCCTTTTCTATACCCGCTACTCGAAGAGTATAAGGGTATTATAACTTTGTGCCAACCGAAAATGTTTGAAACAGGCAGAAGGAGACATCTCCGACCCCATAAAGTATATATATTCTGAATCAGCATGAACAGCCGAGTCGATATAGCCATGTCCATCTGTCCGTCTGTCCGTCTGGCCGTCTGTCCGTCTGTCCGTCTGTCCGTCTGTCTGTCTGTCCGTCCGTGTGAAAACCTAGATCTCAGCTATTATAAGAGCTAGAGCTACCAAATTTGGGAACAATATGTGTTAATTCTGCACGCAGATCAAGTTTATTTTGGATTTTCGCCACGCCTCCATCCGCCCCCACAAATCGAAAAAAAGTCGATTGTAGCTGCAAATATAGCTCTACAGCAATCATTTTTTATACATGTGATAAAAACCACCATGCATGTGATAAAAACCACCATGCGGGCGTGTTGGCAAAGTTTCAATAAGATCGGCCGATAAATAAGGAAGATATTCAAGAAATAGTATTGCACTGTGGCCATGTGCTTATGTCGGTTTTTCCTAATGTCAGAACCCCAGTTCAACTCCAGCAGCAGACAACTTTTTTTTAATTCTGTGGCAACCTTTTTTATACCCGCTACTCGAAGAGTATAAGGGTATTATAACTTTGTGCCAACCGAAAATGTTTGTAACAGGCAGAAGGAGACATCTCCGACCCCATAAAGTATATATATTCTGAATCAGCATGAACAGCCGAGTCGATATAGCCATGTCCATCTGTCCGTCTGTCCGTCTGGCCGTCTGTCCGTCTGTCCGTCTGTCCGTCTGTCTGTCTGTCCGTCCGTGTGAAAACCTAGATCTCAGCTATTATAAGAGCTAGAGCTACCAAATTTGGGAACAATATGTGTTAATTCTGCACGCAGATCAAGTTTATTTTGGATTTTCGCCACGCCTCCATCCGCCCCCACAAATCGAAAAAAGTCGATTGTAGCTGCAAATATAGCTCTACAGCAATCATTTTTTATACATGTGATAAAAACCACCATGCGGGCGTGTTGGCAAAGTTTCAATAAGATCGGCCGATAAATAAGGAAGATATTCAAGAAATAGTATTGCACTGTGGCCATGTGCTTATGTCGGTTTTTCCTAATGTCAGAACCCCAGTTCAACTCCAGCAGCAGACAACTTTTTTTTAATTCTGTGGCAACCTTTTTTATACCCGCTACTCGAAGAGTATAAGGGTATTATAACTTTGTGCCAACCGAAAATGTTTGTAACAGGCAGAAGGAGACATCTCCGACCCCATAAAGTATATATATTCTGAATCAGCATGAACAGCCGAGTCGATATAGCCATGTCCATCTGTCCGTCTGTCCGTCTGTCCGTCTGTCCGTCTGTCCGTCTGTCCGTCTGTCTGTCTGTCCGTCCGTGTGAAAACCTAGATCTCAGCTATTATAAGAGCTAGAGCTACCAAATTTGGGAACAATATGTGTTAATTCTGCACGCAGATCAAGTTTATTTTGGATTTTCGCCACGCCTCCATCCGCCCCCACAAATCGAAAAAAGTCGATTGTAGCTGCAAATATAGCTCTACAGCAATCATTTTTTATACATGTGATAAAAACCACCATGCGGGCGTGTTGGCAAAGTTTCAATAAGATCGGCCGATAAATAAGGAAGATATTCAAGAAATAGTATTGCACTGTGGCCATGTGCTTATGTCGGTTTTTCCTAATGTCAGAACCCCAGTTCAACTCCAGCAGCAGACAACTTTTTTTAATTCTGTGGCAACCTTTTTTATACCCGCTACTCGAAGAGTATAAGGGTATTATAACTTTGTGCCAACCGAAAATGTTTGTAACAGGCAGAAGGAGACATCTCCGACCCCATAAAGTATATATATTCTGAATCAGCATGAACAGCCGAGTCGATATAGCCATGTCCATCTGTCCGTCTGTCCGTCTGGCCGTCTGTCCGTCTGTCCGTCTGTCCGTCTGTCTGTCTGTCCGTCCGTGTGAAAACCTAGATCTCAGCTATTATAAGAGCTAGAGCTACCAAATTTGGGAACAATATGTGTTAATTCTGCACGCAGATCAAGTTTATTTTGGATTTTCGCCACGCCTCCATCCGCCCCCACAAATCGAAAAAAGTCGATTGTAGCTGCAAATATAGCTCTACAGCAATCATTTTTTATACATGTGATAAAAACCACCATGCGGGCGTGTTGGCAAAGTTTCAATAAGATCGGCCGATAAATAAGGAAGATATTCAAGAAATAGTATTGCACTGTGGCCATGTGCTTATGTCGGTTTTTCCTAATGTCAGAACCCCAGTTCAACTCCAGCAGCAGACAACTTTTTTTAATTCTGTGGCAACCTTTTTTATACCCGCTACTCGAAGAGTATAAGGGTATTATAACTTTGTGCCAACCGAAAATGTTTGTAACAGGCAGAAGGAGACATCTCCGACCCCATAAAGTATATATATTCTGAATCAGCATGAACAGCCGAGTCGATATAGCCATGTCCATCTGTCCGTCTGTCCGTCTGTCCGTCTGTCCGTCTGTCCGTCTGTCCGTCTGTCTGTCTGTCCGTCCGTGTGAAAACCTAGATCTCAGCTATTATAAGAGCTAGAGCTACCAAATTTGGGAACAATATGTGTTAATTCTGCACGCAGATCAAGTTTATTTTGGATTTTCGCCACGCCTCCATCCGCCCCCACAAATCGAAAAAAGTCGATTGTAGCTGCAAATATAGCTCTACAGCAATCATTTTTTATACATGTGATAAAAACCACCATGCGGGCGTGTTGGCAAAGTTTCAATAAGATCGGCCGATAAATAAGGAAGATATTCAAGAAATAGTATTGCACTGTGGCCATGTGCTTATGTCGGTTTTTCCTAATGTCAGAACCCCAGTTCAACTCCAGCAGCAGACAACTTTTTTTAATTCTGTGGCAGCCTTTTCTATACCCGCTACTCGAAGAGTATAAGGGTATTATAACTTTATATTTTTGCCAACCGAAAATGTTTGTAACAGGCAGAAGGAGACATCTCCCGACCCCATAAAGTATATATATTCTGAATCAGCATGAACAGCCGAGTTGATATAGCCATGTCCATCTGTCCGTCTGTCCGTCTGGCCGTCTTTCCGTCTGTCCCTCCGTCTCTCTCTTCCTTTTTTTTTCTTCTCCTGAAAACCTAGATCTCAGCTATTATAAGAGCTAGAGCTACCAAATTTGGGAACAATATGTGTTAATTCTGCACGCAGATCAAGTTTATTTTGGATTTTCCGCCACGCCTCCATCCGCCCCCACAAATCGAAAAAGTCGATTGTAGCTGCAAATATAGCTCTACAGCAATCATTTTTTATACATGTGATAAAAACCACCATGCGGGCGTGTTGGCAAAGTTTCAATAAGATCGGCCGATAAATAAGGAAGATATTCAAGAAATAGTATTGCACTGTGGCCATGTGCTTATGTCGGTTTTTCCTAATGTCAGAACCCCAGTTCAACTCCAGCAGCAGACAATTTTTTTTAATTCTGTGGCAACCTTTTTTATATCCGCTACTCGAAGAGTATAAGGGTATTATAACTTTGTGCCAACCGAAAATGTTTGTAACAGGCAGAAGGAGACATCTCCGACCCCATAAAGTATATATATTCTGAATCAGCATGAACAGCCGAGTCGATATAGCCATGTCCATCTGTCCGTCTGTCCGTCTGTCCGTCTGTCCGTCTGTCCGTCTGTCTGTCTGTCCGTCCGTGTGAAAACCTAGATCTCAGCTATTATAAGAGCTAGAGCTACCAAATTTGGGAACAATATGTGTTAATTCTGCACGCAGATCAAGTTTATTTTGGATTTTCGCCACGCCTCCATCCGCCCCCACAAATCGAAAAAAGTCGATTGTAGCTGCAAATATAGCTCTACAGCAATCATTTTTTATACATGTGATAAAAACCACCATGCGGGCGTGTTGGCAAAGTTTCAATAAGATCGGCCGATAAATAAGGAAGATATTCAAGAAATAGTATTGCACTGTGGCCATGTGCTTATGTCGGTTTTTCCTAATGTCAGAACCCCAGTTCAACTCCAGCAGCAGACAACTTTTTTTAATTCTGTGGCAACCTTTTTTATACCCGCTACTCGAAGAGTATAAGGGTATTATAACTTTGTGCCAACCGAAAATGTTTGTAACAGGCAGAAGGAGACATCTCCGACCCCATAAAGTATATATATTCTGAATCAGCATGAACAGCCGAGTCGATATAGCCATGTCCATCTGTCCGTCTGTCCGTCTGGCCGTCTGTCCGTCTGTCCGTCTGTCCGTCTGTCTGTCTGTCCGTCCGTGTGAAAACCTAGATCTCAGCTATTATAAGAGCTAGAGCTACCAAATTTGGGAACAATATGTGTTAATTCTGCACGCAGATCAAGTTTATTTTGGTTTTCGCCACGCCTCCATCCGCCCCACAAATCAAAAAATAATAAAAAAAATGTTTTAATTAGTATTATAAGAGCTAAGCAAAATTTGGAACAATATGTGTTAATTCTGCACGCAGATCAAGTTTATTTTGGATTTTCGCCACGCCTCCATCCGCCCCCACAAATCGAAAAAAGTCGATTGTAGCTGCAAATATAGCTCTACAGCAATCATTTTTTATACATGTGATAAAAACCACCATGCGGGCGTGTTGGCAAAGTTTCAATAAGATCGGCCGATAAATAAGGAAGATATTCAAGAAATAGTATTGCACTGTGGCCATGTGCTTATGTCGGTTTTTCCTAATGTCAGAACCCCAGTTCAACTCCAGCAGCAGACAACTTTTTTTTAATTCTGTGGCAGCCTTTTTTATACCCGCTACTCGAAGAGTATAAGGGTATTATAACTTTGTGCCAACCGAAAATGTTTGTAACAGGCAGAAGGAGACATCTCCGACCCCATAAAGTATATATATTCTGAATCAGCATGAACAGCCGAGTCGATATAGCCATGTCCATCTGTCCGTCTGTCCGTCTGTCTGTCTGTCCGTCCGTGTGAAAACCTAGATCTCAGCTATTATAAGAGCTAGAGCTACCAAATTTGGGAACAATATGTGTTAATTCTGCACGCAGATCAAGTTTATTTTGGATTTTCGCCACGCCTCCATCCGCCCCCACAAATCGAAAAAAAGTCGATTGTAGCTGCAAATATAGCTCTACAGCAATCATTTTTTATACATGTGATAAAAACCACCATGCGGGCGTGTTGGCAAAGTTTCAATAAGATCGGCCGATAAATAAGGAAGATATTCAAGAAATAGTATTGCACTGTGGCCATGTGCTTATGTCGGTTTTTCCTAATGTCAGAACCCCAGTTCAACTCCAGCAGCAGACAACTTTTTTTTAATTCTGTGGCAACCTTTTTTATACCCGCTACTCGAAGAGTATAAGGGTATTATAACTTTGTGCCAACCGAAAATGTTTGTAACAGGCAGAAGGAGACATCTCCGACCCCATAAAGTATATATATTCTGAATCAGCATGAACAGCCGAGTCGATATAGCCATGTCCGTCTGTCCGTCTGGCCGTCTGTCCGTCTGTCCGTCTGTCCGTCTGTCTGTCTGTCCGTCCGTGTGAAAACCTAGATCTCAGCTATTATAAGAGCTAGAGCTACCAAATTTGGGAACAATATGTGTTAATTCTGCACGCAGATCAAGTTTATTTTGGATTTTCGCCACGCCTCCATCCGCCCCCACAAATCGAAAAAAAGTCGATTGTAGCTGCAAATATAGCTCTACAGCAATCATTTTTTATACATGTGATAAAAACCACCATGCGGGCGTGTTGGCAAAGTTTCAATAAGATCGGCCGATAAATAAGGAAGATATTCAAGAAATAGTATTGCACTGTGGCCATGTGCTTATGTCGGTTTTTCCTAATGTCAGAACCCCAGTTCAACTCCAGCAGCAGACAACTTTTTTTAATTCTGTGGCAACCTTTTTTTATACCCGCTACTCGAAGAGTATAAGGGTATTATAACTTTGTGCCAACCGAAAATGTTTGTAACAGGCAGAAGGAGACATCTCCGACCCCATAAAGTATATATATTCTGAATCAGCATGAACAGCCGAGTCGATATAGCCATGTCCGTCTGTCCGTCTGTCCGTCTGGCCGTCTGTCCGTCTGTCCGTCTGTCCGTCTGTCTGTCTGTCCGTCCGTGTGAAAACCTAGATCTCAGCTATTATAAGAGCTAGAGCTACCAAATTTGGGAACAATATGTGTTAATTCTGCACGCAGATCAAGTTTATTTTGGATTTTCGCCACGCCTCCATCCGCCCCCACAAATCGAAAAAAAGTCGATTGTAGCTGCAAATATAGCTCTACAGCAATCATTTTTTATACATGTGATAAAAACCACCATGCGGGCGTGTTGGCAAAGTTTCAATAAGATCGGCCGATAAATAAGGAAGATATTCAAGAAATAGTATTGCACTGTGGCCATGTGCTTATGTCGGTTTTTCCTAATGTCAGAACCCCAGTTCAACTCCAGCAGCAGACAACTTTTTTTAATTCTGTGGCAACCTTTTTTTATACCCGCTACTCGAAGAGTATAAGGGTATTATAACTTTGTGCCAACCGAAAATGTTTGTAACAGGCAGAAGGAGACATCTCCGACCCCATAAAGTATATATATTCTGAATCAGCATGAACAGCCGAGTCGATATAGCCATGTCTCCGTCTGTCCGTCTGTCCGTCTGTCCGTCCGTCTGTCCGTCTGTCCGTCTGTCTGTCTGTCCGTCCGTGTGAAAACCTAGATCTCAGCTATTATAAGAGCTAGAGCTACCAAATTTGGGAACAATATGTGTTAATTCTGCACGCAGATCAAGTTTATTTTGGATTTTCGCCACGCCTCCATCCGCCCCCACAAATCGAAAAAAAGTCGATTGTAGCTGCAAATATAGCTCTACAGCAATCATTTTTTATACATGTGATAAAAACCACCATGCGGGCGTGTTGGCAAAGTTTCAATAAGATCGGCCGATAAATAAGGAAGATATTCAAGAAATAGTATTGCACTGTGGCCATGTGCTTATGTCGGTTTTTCCTAATGTCAGAACCCCAGTTCAACTCCAGCAGCAGACAACTTTTTTTAATTCTGTGGCAACCTTTTTTTATACCCGCTACTCGAAGAGTATAAGGGTATTATAACTTTGTGCCAACCGAAAATGTTTGTAACAGGCAGAAGGAGACATCTCCGACCCCATAAAGTATATATATTCTGAATCAGCATGAACAGCCGAGTCGATATAGCCATGTCCGTCTGTCCGTCTGGCCGTCTGGCCGTCTGTCCGTCTGTCCGTCTGTCTGTCTGTCCGTCCGTGTGAAAACCTAGATCTCAGCTATTATAAGAGCTAGAGCTACCAAATTTGGGAACAATATGTGTTAATTCTGCACGCAGATCAAGTTTATTTTGGATTTTCGCCACGCCTCCATCCGCCCCCACAAATCGAAAAAAAGTCGATTGTAGCTGCAAATATAGCTCTACAGCAATCATTTTTTATACATGTGATAAAAACCACCATGCGGGCGTGTTGGCAAAGTTTCAATAAGATCGGCCGATAAATAAGGAAGATATTCAAGAAATAGTATTGCACTGTGGCCATGTGCTTATGTCGGTTTTTCCTAATGTCAGAACCCCAGTTCAACTCCAGCAGCAGACAACTTTTTTTTAATTCTGTGGCAACCTTTTTTATACCCGCTACTCGAAGAGTATAAGGGTATTATAACTTTGTGCCAACCGAAAATGTTTGTAACAGGCAGAAGGAGACATCTCCGACCCCATAAAGTATATATATTCTGAATCAGCATGAACAGCCGAGTCGATATAGCCATGTCCGTCTGTCCGTCAGGCCGTCTGTCCGTCTGTCCGTCTGTCCGTCTGTCTGTCTGTCTGTCTGTCCGTCCGTGTGAAAACCTAGATCTCAGCTATTATAAGAGCTAGAGCTACCAAATTTGGGAACAATATGTGTTAATTCTGCACGCAGATCAAGTTTATTTTGGATTTTCGCCACGCCTCCATCCGCCCCCACAAATCGAAAAAAAGTCGATTGTAGCTGCAAATATAGCTCTACAGCAATCATTTTTTATACATGTGATAAAAACCACCATGCGGGCGTGTTGGCAAAGTTTCAATAAGATCGGCCGATAAATAAGGAAGATATTCAAGAAATAGTATTGCACTGTGGCCATGTGCTTATGTCGGTTTTTCCTAATGTCAGAACCCCAGTTCAACTCCAGCAGCAGACAACTTTTTTTTAATTCTGTGGCAACCTTTTTTTATACCCGCTACTCGAAGAGTATAAGGGTATTATAACTTTGTGCCAACCGAAAATGTTTGTAACAGGCAGAAGGAGACATCTCCGACCCCATAAAGTATATATCAGCATGAACAGCCGAGTCGATATAGCCATGTCCGTCTGTCCGTCAGGCCGTCTGTCCGTCTGTCCGTCTGTCCGTCTGTCTGTCTGTCTGTCCGTCCGTGTGAAAACCTAGATCTCAGCTATTATAAGAGCTAGAGCTACCAAATTTGGGAACAATATGTGTTAATTCTGCACGCAGATCAAGTTTATTTTGGATTTTCGCCACGCCTCCATCCGCCCCCACAAATCGAAAAAAAGTCGATTGTAGCTGCAAATATAGCTCTACAGCAATCATTTTTTATACATGTGATAAAAACCACCATGCGGGCGTGTTGGCAAAGTTTCAATAAGATCGGCCGATAAATAAGGAAGATATTCAAGAAATAGTATTGCACTGTGGCCATGTGCTTATGTCGGTTTTTCCTAATGTCAGAACCCCAGTTCAACTCCAGCAGCAGACAACTTTTTTTAATTCTGTGGCAACCTTTTTTATACCCGCTACTCGAAGAGTATAAGGGTATTATAACTTTGTGCCAACCGAAAATGTTTGTAACAGGCAGAAGGAGACATCTCCGACCCCATAAAGTATATATATTCTGAATCAGCATGAACAGCCGAGTCGATATAGCCATGTCCGTCTGTCCGTCTGTCCGTCTGGCCGTCTGGCCGTCTGTCCGTCTGTCCGTCTGTCTGTCTGTCCGTCCGTGTGAAAACCTAGATCTCAGCTATTATAAGAGCTAGAGCTACCAAATTTGGGAACAATATGTGTTAATTCTGCACGCAGATCAAGTTTATTTTGGATTTTCGCCACGCCTCCATCCGCCCCCACAAATCGAAAAAAAGTCGATTGTAGCTGCAAATATAGCTCTACAGCAATCATTTTTTATACATGTGATAAAAACCACCATGCGGGCGTGTTGGCAAAGTTTCAATAAGATCGGCCGATAAATAAGGAAGATATTCAAGAAATAGTATTGCACTGTGGCCATGTGCTTATGTCGGTTTTTCCTAATGTCAGAACCCCAGTTCAACTCCAGCAGCAGACAACTTTTTTTAATTCTGTGGCAACCTTTTTTATACCCGCTACTCGAAGAGTATAAGGGTATTATAACTTTGTGCCAACCGAAAATGTTTGTAACAGGCAGAAGGAGACATCTCCGACCCCATAAAGTATATATATTCTGAATCAGCATGAACAGCCGAGTCGATATAGCCATGTCCGTCTGTCCGTCTGGCCGTCTGTCCGTCTGTCCGTCTGTCCGTCTGTCTGTCTGTCCGTCCGTGTGAAAACCTAGATCTCAGCTATTATAAGAGCTAGAGCTACCAAATTTGGGAACAATATGTGTTAATTCTGCACGCAGATCAAGTTTATTTTGGATTTTCGCCACGCCTCCATCCGCCCCCACAAATCGAAAAAAAGTCGATTGTAGCTGCAAATATAGCTCTACAGCAATCATTTTTTATACATGTGATAAAAACCACCATGCGGGCGTGTTGGCAAAGTTTCAATAAGATCGGCCGATAAATAAGGAAGATATTCAAGAAATAGTATTGCACTGTGGCCATGTGCCGTCTGGCCGTCTGTCCGTCTGTCCGTCTGTCCGTCTGTCCGTCTGTCCGTCTGTCTGTCTGTCCGTCCGTGTGAAAACCTAGATCTCAGCTATTATAAGAGCTAGAGCTACCAAATTTGGGAACAATATGTGTTAATTCTGCACGCAGATCAAGTTTATTTTGGATTTTCGCCACGCCTCCATCCGCCCCCACAAATCGAAAAAAGTCGATTGTAGCTGCAAATATAGCTCTACAGCAATCATTTTTTATACATGTGATAAAAACCACCATGCGGGCGTGTTGGCAAAGTTTCAATAAGATCGGCCGATAAATAAGGAAGATATTCAAGAAATAGTATTGCACTGTGGCCATGTGCTTATGTCGGTTTTTCCTAATGTCAGAACCCCAGTTCAACTCCAGCAGCAGACAACTTTTTTTAATTCTGTGGCAACCTTTTTTTATACCCGCTACTCGAAGAGTATAAGGGCATTATAACTTTGTGCCAACCGAAAATGTTTGTAACAGGCAGAAGGAGACATCTCCGACCCCATAAAGTATATATATTCTGAATCAGCATGAACAGCCGAGTCGATATAGCCATGTCCGTCTGTCCGTCTGTCCCGTTCTGGCCGTCTGTCCGTCTGTCCGTCTGTCTGTCTGTCCGTCCGTGTGAAAACCTAGATCTCAGCTATTATAAGAGCTAGAGCTACCAAATTTGGGAACAATATGTGTTAATTCTGCACGCAGATCAAGTTTATTTTGGATTTTCGCCACGCCTCCATCCGCCCCCACAAATCGAAAAAGAGTCGATTGTAGCTGCAAATATAGCTCTACAGCAATCATTTTTTATACATGTGATAAAAACCACCATGCGGGCGTGTTGGCAAAGTTTCAATAAGATCGGCCGATAAATAAGGAAGATATTCAAGAAATAGTATTGCACTGTGGCCATGTGCTTATGTCGGTTTTTCCTAATGTCAGAACCCCAGTTCAACTCCAGCAGCAGACAACTTTTTTTAATTCTGTGGCAACCTTTTTTATACCCGCTACTCGAAGAGTATAAGGGTATTATAACTTTGTGCCAACCGAAAATGTTTGTAACAGGCAGAAGGAGACATCTCCGACCCCATAAAGTATATATATTCTGAATCAGCATGAACAGCCGAGTCGATATAGCCATGTCCGTCTGTCCGTCTGTCCGTCTGTCCGTCTGGCCGTCTGTCCGTCTGTCTGTCTGTCCGTCCGTGTGAAAACCTAGATCTCAGCTATTATAAGAGCTAGAGCTACCAAATTTGGGAACAATATGTGTTAATTCTGCACGCAGATCAAGTTTATTTTGGA
The DNA here is from genome assembly GCA_018151445.1 of Zaprionus inermis. Taxonomy (NCBI): domain Eukaryota; kingdom Metazoa; phylum Arthropoda; class Insecta; order Diptera; family Drosophilidae; genus Zaprionus; species Zaprionus inermis. Next base: position 24,733 of record JAECXD010000043.1, read on the forward strand.
TTTTTCGCCACGCCTCCATCCGCCCCCACAAATCGAAAAAAAGTCGATTGTAGCTGCAAATATAGCTCTACAGCAATCATTTTTTATACATGTGATAAAAACCACCATGCGGGCGTGTTGGCAAAGTTTCAATAAGATCGGCCGATAAATAAGGAAGATATTCAAGAAATAGTATTGCACTGTGGCCATGTGCTTATGTCGGTTTTTCCTAATGTCAGAACCCCAGTTCAACTCCAGCAGCAGACAACTTTTTTTAATTCTGTGGCAACCTTTTTTATACCCGCTACTCGAAGAGTATAAGGGTATTATAACTTTTGTGCCAACCGAAAATGTTTGTAACAGGCAGAAGGAGACATCTCCGACCCCATAAAGTATATATATTCTGAATCAGCATGAACAGCCGAGTCGATATAGCCATGTCCGTCTGTTCCGTTCCGTCTGTCCGTCTGTCCGTCTGTCCGTCTGTCCGTCTGTCTGTCTGTCCGTCCGTGTGAAAACCTAGATCTCAGCTATTATAAGAGCTAGAGCTACCAAATTTGGGAACAATATGTGTTAATTCTGCACGCAGATCAAGTTTATTTTGGATTTTCGCCACGCCTCCATCCGCCCCCACAAATCGAAAAAAAGTCGATTGTAGCTGCAAATATAGCTCTACAGCAATCATTTTTTATACATGTGATAAAAACCACCATGCGGGCGTGTTGGCAAAGTTTCAATAAGATCGGCCGATAAATAAGGAAGATATTCAAGAAATAGTATTGCACTGTGGCCATGTGCTTATGTCGGTTTTTCCTAATGTCAGAACCCCAGTTCAACTCCAGCAGCAGACAACTTTTTTTTAATTCTGTGGCAACCTTTTTTATACCCGCTACTCGAAGAGTATAAGGGTATTATAACTTTGTGCCAACCGAAAATGTTTGTAACAGGCAGAAGGAGACATCTCCGACCCCATAAAGTATATATATTCTGAATCAGCATGAACAGCCGAGTCGATATAGCCATGTCCGTCTGTCCGTCTGTTCGTCTGGCCGTCTGTCCGTCTGTCCGTCTGTCTGTCTGTCCGTCCGTGTGAAAACCTAGATCTCAGCTATTATAAGAGCTAGAGCTACCAAATTTGGGAACAATATGTGTTAATTCTGCACGCAGATCAAGTTTATTTTGGATTTTCGCCACGCCTCCATCCGCCCCCACAAATCGAAAAAAAGTCGATTGTAGCTGCAAATATAGCTCTACAGCAATCATTTTTTATACATGTGATAAAAACCACCATGCGGGCGTGTTGGCAAAGTTTCAATAAGATCGGCCGATAAATAAGGAAGATATTCAAGAAATAGTATTGCACTGTGGCCATGTGCTTATGTCGGTTTTTCCTAATGTCAGAACCCCAGTTCAACTCCAGCAGCAGACAACTTTTTTTAATTCTGTGGCAACCTTTTTTATACCCGCTACTCGAAGAGTATAAGGGTATTATAACTTTGTGCCAACCGAAAATGTTTGTAACAGGCAGAAGGAGACATCTCCGACCCCATAAAGTATATATATTCTGAATCAGCATGAACAGCCGAGTCGATATAGCCATGTCCGTCTGTCCGTCTGGCCGTCTGGCCGTCTGTCCGTCTGTCCGTCTGTCTGTCTGTCCGTCCGTGTGAAAACCTAGATCTCAGCTATTATAAGAGCTAGAGCTACCAAATTTGGGAACAATATGTGTTAATTCTGCACGCAGATCAAGTTTATTTTGGATTTTCGCCACGCCTCCATCCGCCCCAACAAATCGAAAAAAAGTCGATTGTAGCTGCAAATATAGCTCTACAGCAATCATTTTTTATACATGTGATAAAAACCACCATGCGGGCGTGTTGGCAAAGTTTCAATAAGATCGGCCGATAAATAAGGAAGATATTCAAGAAATAGTATTGCACTGTGGCCATGTGCTTATGTCGGTTTTTCCTAATGTCAGAACCCCAGTTCAACTCCAGCAGCAGACAACTTTTTTTAATTCTGTGGCAACCTTTTTTATACCCGCTACTCGAAGAGTATAAGGGTATTATAACTTTGTGCCAACCGAAAATGTTTGTAACAGGCAGAAGGAGACATCTCCGACCCCATAAAGTATATATATTCTGAATCAGCATGAACAGCCGAGTCGATATAGCCATGTCCGTCTGTCCGTCTGGCCGTCTGTCCGTCTGTCCGTCTGTCCGTCTGTCTGTCTGTCCGTCCGTGTGAAAACCTAGATCTCAGCTATTATAAGAGCTAGAGCTACCAAATTTGGGAACAATATGTGTTAATTCTGCACGCAGATCAAGTTTATTTTGGATTTTCGCCACGCCTCCATCCGCCCCCACAAATCGAAAAAAAGTCGATTGTAGCTGCAAATATAGCTCTACAGCAATCATTTTTTATACATGTGATAAAAACCACCATGCGGGCGTGTTGGCAAAGTTTCAATAAGATCGGCCGATAAATAAGGAAGATATTCAAGAAATAGTATTGCACTGTGGCCATGTGCTTATGTCGGTTTTTCCTAATGTCAGAACCCCAGTTCAACTCCAGCAGCAGACAACTTTTTTTAATTCTGTGGCAACCTTTTTTATACCCGCTACTCGAAGAGTATAAGGGTATTATAACTTTGTGCCAACCGAAAATGTTTGTAACAGGCAGAAGGAGACATCTCCGACCCCATAAAGTATATATATTCTGAATCAGCATGAACAGCCGAGTCGATATAGTCATGTCCGTCTGTCCGTCTGGCCGTCTGGCCGTCTGTCCGTCTGTCCGTCTGTCTGTCTGTCCGTCCGTGTGAAAACCTAGATCTCAGCTATTATAAGAGCTAGAGCTACCAAATTTGGGAACAATATGTGTTAATTCTGCACGCAGATCAAGTTTATTTTGGATTTTCGCCACGCCTCCATCCGCCCCCACAAATCGAAAAAAAGTCGATTGTAGCTGCAAATATAGCTCTACAGCAATCATTTTTTATACATGTGATAAAAACCACCATGCGGGCGTGTTGGCAAAGTTTCAATAAGATCGGCCGATAAATAAGGAAGATATTCAAGAAATAGTATTGCACTGTGGCCATGTGCTTATGTCGGTTTTTCCTAATGTCAGAACCCCAGTTCAACTCCAGCAGCAGACAACTTTTTTTTAATTCTGTGGCAACCTTTTTTATACCCGCTACTCGAAGAGTATAAGGGTATTATAACTTTGTGCCAACCGAAAATGTTTGTAACAGGCAGAAGGAGACATCTCCGACCCCATAAAGTATATATATTCTGAATCAGCATGAACAGCCGAGTCGATATAGCCATGTCCGTCTGTCCGTTTTGTCCTCCGTCTGGCCGTCTGGCCGTCTGTCCGTCTGTCTGTCTGTCCGTCCGTGTGAAAACCTAGATCTCAGCTATTATAAGAGCTAGAGCTACCAAATTTGGGAACAATATGTGTTAATTCTGCACGCAGATCAAGTTTATTTTGGATTTTCGCCACGCCTCCATCCGCCCCCACAAATCGAAAAAAAGTCGATTGTAGCTGCAAATATAGCTCTACAGCAATCATTTTTTATACATGTGATAAAAACCACCATGCGGGCGTGTTGGCAAAGTTTCAATAAGATCGGCCGATAAATAAGGAAGATATTCAAGAAATAGTATTGCACTGTGGCCATGTGCTTATGTCGGTTTTTCCTAATGTCAGAACCCCAGTTCAACTCCAGCAGCAGACAACTTTTTTTAATTCTGTGGCAACCTTTTTTATACCCGCTACTCGAAGAGTATAAGGGTATTATAACTTTGTGCCAACCGAAAATGTTTGTAACAGGCAGAAGGAGACATCTCCGACCCCATAAAGTATATATATTCTGAATCAGCATGAACAGCCGAGTCGATATAGCCATGTCCGTCTGTCCGTCTGGCCGTCTCGTGTCCGTCTGTCCGTCTGTCTGTCTGTCCGTCCGTGTGAAAACCTAGATCTCAGCTATTATAAGAGCTAGAGCTACCAAATTTGGGAACAATATGTGTTAATTCTGCACGCAGATCAAGTTTATTTTGGATTTTCGCCACGCCTCCATCCGCCCCAACAAATCGAAAAAAAGTCGATTGTAGCTGCAAATATAGCTCTACAGCAATCATTTTTTATACATGTGATAAAAACCACCATGCGGGCGTGTTGGCAAAGTTTCAATAAGATCGGCCGATAAATAAGGAAGATATTCAAGAAATAGTATTGCACTGTGGCCATGTGCTTATGTCGGTTTTTCCTAATGTCAGAACCCCAGTTCAACTCCAGCAGCAGACAACTTTTTTTAATTCTGTGGCAACCTTTTTTTATACCCGCTACTCGAAGAGTATAAGGGCATTATAACTTTGTGCCAACCGAAAATGTTTGTAACAGGCAGAAGGAGACATCTCCGACCCCATAAAGTATATATATTCTGAATCAGCATGAACAGCCGAGTCGATATAGCCATGTCCGTCTGTCCGTCTGTCCGTCTGGCCGTCTGGCCGTCTGTCCGTCTGTCCGTCTGTCTGTCTGTCCGTCCGTGTGAAAACCTAGATCTCAGCTATTATAAGAGCTAGAGCTACCAAATTTGGGAACAATATGTGTTAATTCTGCACGCAGATCAAGTTTATTTTGGATTTTCGCCACGCCTCCATCCGCCCCCACAAATCGAAAAAAGTCGATTGTAGCTGCAAATATAGCTCTACAGCAATCATTTTTTATACATGTGATAAAAACCACCATGCGGGCGTGTTGGCAAAGTTTCAATAAGATCGGCCGATAAATAAGGAAGATATTCAAGAAATAGTATTGCACTGTGGCCATGTGCTTATGTCGGTTTTTCCTAATGTCAGAACCCCAGTTCAACTCCAGCAGCAGACAACTTTTTTTAATTCTGTGGCAACCTTTTTTATACCCGCTACTCGAAGAGTATAAGGGTATTATAACTTTGTGCCAACCGAAAATGTTTGTAACAGGCAGAAGGAGACATCTCCGACCCCATAAAGTATATATATTCTGAATCAGCATGAACAGCCGAGTCGATATAGCCATGTCCGTCTGTCCGTTTGTCCCAGTTCAACTCCAGCAGCAGACAACTTTTTTTAATTCTGTGGCAACCTTTTTTATACCCGCTACTCGAAGAGTATAAGGGTATTATAACTTTGTGCCAACCGAAAATGTTTGTAACAGGCAGAAGGAGACATCTCCGACCCCATAAAGTATATATATTCTGAATCAGCATGAACAGCCGAGTCGATATAGCCATGTCCGTCTGTCCGTCTGGCCGTCTGGCCGTCTGTCCGTCTGTCCGTCTGTCTGTCTGTCCGTCCGTGTGAAAACCTAGATCTCAGCTATTATAAGAGCTAGAGCTACCAAATTTGGGAACAATATGTGTTAATTCTGCACGCAGATCAAGTTTATTTTGGATTTTCGCCACGCCTCCATCCGCCCCAACAAATCGAAAAAAGTTGATTGTAGCTGCAAATATAGCTCTACAGCAATCATTTTTTTATACATGTGATAAAAACCACCATGCGGGCGTGTTGGCAAAGTTTCAATAAGATCGGACGATAAATAAGGAAGATATTCAAGAAATAGTATTGCACTGTGGCCATGTGCTTATGTCGGTTTTTCCTAATGTCAGAACCCCAGTTCAACTCCAGCAGCAGACAACTTTTTTTTTTTTTTTGAAAACCTTTTTTTTCCCCCCTAAAAAAAAAAAAAAAAAAAAAAAAAATTTGCCAACCGAAAATGTTTGTAACAGGCAGAAGGAGACATCTCCGACCCCAAAAAATATTATATATTCTGAATCAGCATGAACAGAGAATAAACTGTCCGTCTGTCCGTCTGTCCGTCTGTCCGTCTGTCCGTCTGTCTGTCTGTCCGTCCGTGTGAAAACCTAGATCTCAGCTATTATAAGAGCTAGAGCTACCAAATTTGGGAACAATATGTGTTAATTCTGCACGCAGATCAAGTTTATTTTGGATTTTCGCCACGCCTCCATCCGCCCCCACAAATCGAAAAAAAGTCGATTGTAGCTGCAAATATAGCTCTACAGCAATCATTTTTTATACATGTGATAAAAACCACCATGCGGGCGTGTTGGCAAAGTTTCAATAAGATCGGCCGATAAATAAGGAAGATATTCAAGAAATAGTATTGCACTGTGGCCATGTGCTTATGTCGGTTTTTCCTAATGTCAGAACCCCAGTTCAACTCCAGCAGCAGACAACTTTTTTTAATTCTGTGGCAACCTTTTTTTATACCCGCTACTCGAAGAGTATAAGGGTATTATAACTTTGTGCCAACCGAAAATGTTTGTAACAGGCAGAAGGAGACATCTCCGACCCCATAAAGTATATATATTCTGAATCAGCATGAACAGCCGAGTCGATATAGCCATGTCCGTCTGTCCGTCTGTCCGTCTGTCCGTCTGTCTGTCTGTCCGTCCGTGTGAAAACCTAGATCTCAGCTATTATAAGAGCTAGAGCTACCAAATTTGGGAACAATATGTGTTAATTCTGCACGCAGATCAAGTTTATTTTGGATTTTCGCCACGCCTCCATCCGCCCCCACAAATCGAAAAAAAGTCGATTGTAGCTGCAAATATAGCTCTACAGCAATCATTTTTTATACATGTGATAAAAACCACCATGCGGGCGTGTTGGCAAAGTTTCAATAAGATCGGCCGATAAATAAGGAAGATATTCAAGAAATAGTATTGCACTGTGGCCATGTGCTTATGTCGGTTTTTCCTAATGTCAGAACCCCAGTTCAACTCCAGCAGCAGACAACTTTTTTTAATTCTGTGGCAACCTTTTTTTATACCCGCTACTCGAAGAGTATAAGGGTATTATAACTTTGTGCCAACCGAAAATGTTTGTAACAGGCAGAAGGAGACATCTCCGACCCCATAAAGTATATATATTCTGAATCAGCATGAACAGCCGAGTCGATATAGCCATGTCCGTCTGTCCGTCTGTCCGTCTGTCCGTCTGTCTGTCTGTCCGTCCGTGTGAAAACCTAGATCTCAGCTATTATAAGAGCTAGAGCTACCAAATTTGGGAACAATATGTGTTAATTCTGCACGCAGATCAAGTTTATTTTGGATTTTCGCCACGCCTCCATCCGCCCCCACAAATCGAAAAAAAGTCGATTGTAGCTGCAAATATAGCTCTACAGCAATCATTTTTTATACATGTGATAAAAACCACCATGCGGGCGTGTTGGCAAAGTTTCAATAAGATCGGCCGATAAATAAGGAAGATATTCAAGAAATAGTATTGCACTGTGGCCATGTGCTTATGTCGGTTTTTTCCTAATGTCAGAACCCCAGTTCAACTCCAGCAGCAGACAACTTTTTTTAATTCTGTGGCAACCTTTTTTTATACCCGCTACTCGAAGAGTATAAGGGTATTATAACTTTGTGCCAACCGAAAATGTTTGTAACAGGCAGAAGGAGACATCTCCGACCCCATAAAGTATATATATTCTGAATCAGCATGAACAGCCGAGTCGATATAGCCATGTCCGTCTGTCCGTCTGTCCGTCTGTCTGTCTGTCCGTCCGTGTGAAAACCTAGATCTCAGCTATTATAAGAGCTAGAGCTACCAAATTTGGGAACAATATGTGTTAATTCTGCACGCAGATCAAGTTTATTTTGGATTTTCGCCACGCCTCCATCCGCCCCCACAAATCGAAAAAAAGTCGATTGTAGCTGCAAATATAGCTCTACAGCAATCATTTTTTATACATGTGATAAAAACCACCATGCGGGCGTGTTGGCAAAGTTTCAATAAGATCGGCCGATAAATAAGGAAGATATTCAAGAAATAGTATTGCACTGTCTGTCTGTCTGTCTGTCTGTCTGTCTGTCTCTCCGTCTGTCTGTCTGTCTGTCTGTCTGTCTGTCTGTCTGTCTGTCTGTCTGTCTGTCTGTCTGTCTGTCCGTCTGTCTGTCTGTCTGTCTGTCTGTCTGTCTGTCTGTCTGTCTGTCTGTCTGTCTGTCTGTCTGTCTGTCTGTCTGTCTGTCTGTCTGTCTGTCTGTCTGTCTGTCTGTCTGTCTGTCTGTCTGTCTGTCTGTCCGTGTCTGTCTGTCTGTCTGTCTGTCTGTCTGTCTGTCTGTCTGTCTGTCTGTCTGTCTGTCTGTCGTCTGTCTGTCTGTCTGTCTGTCTGTCTGTCTGTCTGTCTGTCTGTCTGTCTGTCTGTCTGTCTGTCTGTCTGTCTGTCTGTCTGTCTGTGTCTGTCTGTCTGTCTGTCTGTCTGTCTGTCTGTCTGTGTCTGTCTGTCTGTCTGTCTGTCTGTCTGTCTGTCTGTCTGTCTGTCTGTCTGTCTGTCTGTCTGTCTGTCTGTCTGTCTGTCTGTCTGTCTGTCTGTCTGTCTGTCTGTCTGTCTGTCTGTCTGTCTGTCTGTCTGTCTGTCTGTCTGTCTGTCTGTCTGTCTGTCTGTCTGTCTGTCTGTCTGTCTGTCTGCCTGTCTGTCTGTCTGTCTGTCTGTCTGTCTGTCTGTCTGTCTGTCTGTCTGTCTGTCTGTCTGTCTGTCTGTCTGTCTGTCTGTCTGTCTGTCTGTCTGTCTGTCTGTCTGTCTGTCTGTCTGTCTGTCTGTCTGTCTGTCTGTCTGTCTGTCTGTCTGTCTGTCTGTCTGTCTGTCTGTCTGTCTGCCTGTCTGTCTGTCTGTCTGTCTGTCTGTCTGTCTGTCTGTCTGTCTGTCTGTCTGTCTGTCTGTCTGTCTGTCTGTCTGTCTGTCTGTCTGCCTGTCTGTCTGTGTCTGTCTGTCTGTCTGTCTGTCTGTCTGTCTGTCTGTCTGTCTGTCTGTCTGTCTGTCTGTCTGTCTGTCTGTCTGTCTGTCTGTCTGTCTGTCTGTCTGTCTGTCTGTCTGTCTGTCTGTCTGTCTGTCTGTCTGTCTGTCTGTCTGTCTGTCTGTCTGTCTGTCTGTCTGTCTGCCTGTCTGTCTGTCTGTCTGTCTGTCTGTCTGTCTGTCTGTCTGTCTGTCTGTCTGTCTGTCTGTCTGTCTGTCTGTCTGTCTGTCTGTCTGTCTGTCTGTCTGTCTGTCTGTCTGTCTGTCTGTCTGTCTGTCTGTCTGTCTGTCTGTCTGTCTGTCTGTCTGTCTGTCTGTCTGTCTGTCTGTCTGTCTGTCTGTCTGTCTGTCTGTCTGTCTGTCTGTCTGTCTGTCTGTCTGTCTGTCTGTCTGTCTGTCTGTCTGTCTGTCTGTCTGTCTGTCTGTCTGTCTGTCTGTCTGTCTGTCTGTCTGTCTGTCTGTCTGTCTGTCTGTCTGTCTGTCTGTCTGTCTGTCTGTCTGTCTGTCTGTCTGTCTGTCTGTCTGTCTGTCTGTCTGTCTGTCTGTCTGTCTGTCTGTCTGTCTGTCTGTCTGTCTGTCTGTCTGTCTGTCTGTCTGTCTGTCTGTCTGTCTGTCTGTCTGTCTGTCTGTCTGTCTGTCTGTCTGTCTGTCTGTCTGTCTGTCTGTCTGTCTGTCTGTCTGTCTGTCTGTCTGTCTGTCTGTCTGTCTGTCTGCCTGTCTGTCTGTCTGTCTGTCTGTCTGTCTGTCTGTCTGTCTGTCTGTCTGTCTGTCTGTCTGTCTGTCTGTCTGTCTGTCTGTCTGTCTGTCTGTCTGTCTGTCTGTCTGTCTGTCTGTCTGTCTGTCTGTCTGTCTGTCTGTCTGTCTGTCTGTCTGTCTGTCTGTCTGTCTGTCTGTCTGTCTGTCTGTCTGTCTGTCTGTCTGTCTGTCTGTCTGTCTGTCTGTCTGTCTGTCTGTCTGTCTGTCTGTCTGTCTGTCTGTCTGTCTGTCTGTCTGTCTGTCTGTCTGTCTGTCTGTCTGTCTGTCTGTCTGTCTGTCTGTCTGTCTGTCTGTCTGTCTGCCTGTCTGTCTGTCTGTCTGTCTGTCTGTCTGTCTGTCTGTCTGTGTCTGTCTGTCTGTCTGTCTGTCTGTCTGTCTGTCTGTCTGTCTGTCTGTCTGTCTGTCTGTCTGTCTGTCTGTCTGTCTGTCTGTCTGTCTGTCTGTCTGTCTGTCTGTCTGTCTGTCTGTCTGTCTGTCTGTCTGTCTGTCTGTCTGTCTGTCTGTCTGTCTGTCTGTCTGTCTGTCTGTCTGTCTGTCTGTCTGTCTGTCTGTCTGTCTGTCTGTCTGTCTGTCTGTCTGTCTGTCTGTCTGTCTGTCTGTCTGTCTGTCTGTCTGTCTGTCTGTCTGTCTGTCTGTCTGTCTGTCTGTCTGTCTGTCTGTCTGTCTGTCTGTCTGTCTGTCTGTCTGTCTGTCTGTCTGTCTGTCTGTCTGTCTGTCTG